>CAUYRT010004177.1:0-16720 GCA_963574885.1 Lepilemur ruficaudatus
GTGCCGTGGCGTCAGCCTAGCTCACAGCAAGCTCACAGCAACCTCAAACTCCTGGGCTCAAGCAATCCTACTGCCTCAGCCTCCCAAATAGCTGGGACTACAGGCATGCGCCACCATGTCCGGCTAATTTTTTCTATGTATTTTTAGTTGGCCAATTAATTTCTTTCTATTTATAGTAGAGACGAGGTCTCACTCTTGCTCAGGCTGGTTTCGAACTCCTGACCTTGAGCGATCCGCCCGCCTCGGCCTCCCAGAGTGCTAGGATTACAGGCGTCAGCCACAGCCCCCGGCCTCTTTCTATTTTTAGTAGAGACGGAGTCTCGCTCCTGCTCAGGCTGGTTTCGAACTCCTGACCTTGAGCAATCCTCCTGCTTCAGCCTCTTAGAGTGCTAGGATTACAGGCCTCTCAAACGTATCTTTATTTTTATTTTATTTTTTTTTGAGACAGAGTCTCACTCTGTTGCCCAGGCTAGAGTGCTGTGGCATCAGCGTAGCTCACAGCAACCTCAAACTCCTGGGCTCAAGTGATCCTTCTGCCTCAGCCTCCCATGTAGCTGGGACTACAGGCATGAGCCACCATGTCCCGCTAATTTTTTCTATGTATTTTTAGTTGGCCAATTAATTTCTTTCTATTTTTAGTAGAGATGGGGGTCTCACTCTTGCTCAGGCTGTTTTCAAACTCCTGACCTTGAGCGATCCTCCCGCCTCGGCCTCCCAGAGTGCTAGGATTATAGGCGTGAGCCACCACGCCTGGCCCAAACATGTCTTTATTAATCAAAATAGGAACCATTACAATCAACACATTGTTGCCAATGAGAAATAAATGTGTTTATTCCTGTAGCATAAAAATTGTTTCAGGATTCAACAAACTCTTGGAAAGCATTTTCTGCTTTCTCCTGGTTGTGGAAGCCTTTTCCCTCAAAAAGTTGTTCAGGTGCTTGAAGCAGTGGTAGTGGGTTGGCAAGAGGTCAGGTGAATATGGTGGATGAGGCAAAACTTTGTAGCCCAGTTCGTTCAACTTTTAAAGCATTGGTTATGCATTGTGCGGTTGGGCGTTGCCGTGGAGAGGAATTGGGCCCTTTCTATTGACCAATGCCAGTTGTAGGTGTTGCAGTTTTTGGTGCATCTCATTAATTTGCTGAGCATACTTCTCAGATGTAGTCTTTTCTCCAGGATTCAGAAAGCTGTAGTGGATCAGATTGGCAGCAGACCATCAAACAGTGACCATGACCTTTTGGGTGCAAGTTTGGCTTTTGGAAGTGCTTTGGCACTGCTTCTTGGTCCAACCACTGAGCTAGTTGTCGCCAGTTATCATATAAAATCCACTTTTCGTTGCACATCACAATCTGATTGACAAATGGTTTGTTGTTGAGTACAAGAACAGAAGATGACACTTCAAAACAATGATTTTTTTGATTTTCGGTCAGCTCATGAGGTACCCACTTAATTAAGCGTTTTCACCTTTCCAATTTGCTTCCAATGCAGAACGACACATAGAATGGTTGATATTGAGTTCTTCAGCAACTTCTCGTGTAGTTATAAGGGCATCAGCTTCAATGACTGCTCTCGATTGGTCATTGTCAACTTGTGATGGTCAGCCACTGTGCTCCTCATCTTCAAGGTGCTCATCTCCTTTGCAAAACTTCTTGAACCACCACTGCACTGTACATTTGTTAGCAATTCCTGGGCCAAATGCATTGTTGATGTTGCCAGTTGTCTCTGCTGCTTTAGGACCTATTTTGAACTCAAATGAGAAAATGGCTCAAATTTGCTTTTTGTCTAACATCATTTCCATAGTCTAAAATAAATAGCAAGTGATGTCATTAGCAAAATGACATAAAGTGAGAAATACACATTAAAATGATGTATAACATAGCCACATTTATTTAAGTATGTATTCCAATATCAAATGGCAAATGTCAACAATGCTAAAACCTCTGTTACTTTAGCACCAACCTAAATCCTCCATATCTCTACTTAACTTTTGAACTAGGAATACCCTTATAATAACTTTTAATATTCTTGTCTGCTAATTCTACGTGTGTTAGTTCTGAGTCAGTTTCAATTTATTACTCTGCTCACTGTAGGTTGTGTTGTTCTGCTTTTTTGTATTCCAGACATTGGATGCCTGACATTGTGAATTTTACCTTGTTGAGTGCTTGATATTTTGTCATCTTATAAATATTTTTGAACTTTGTTAATTTTCTTGGAAGCAGTTTGATTCTTTTAGGTCTTGCTTTTATCATTTGTTAAGTGGGTCTGAAGAAGTGCTCAGTCTAGGGCTAATTATTCTCCACAACTGAGGAAAGACACTCCTGAATCATCTAATGCCTCATGAATTATGAGTTTTTCCAGTCTGGCTGATGGGAATAGACACCATTCTCAATTCTGAATGTGCACATGTCCTGTTTTCTAAGCCTTCCAGACATTTTTATTTCTGGTCTTCAGTAGTGTCAGTCAGTACTCTGGTGAATGTTCGAATACTCAGAGGCACTCTGTGTATATCTCTAGAATCATTTCTCTGTGGAATTCTTTTTTCTTTAGTATTCTGTCCTATGAACTGTAGCTGCATTGATTTCCTAGAGACTCTCAGTTCTGCCTCGTCACTCAGGGAGTTTGCCTGGACTCATTTTGATTCTCTTTCTTTGTGTTGTGGCCTGGAAAATCTCTCAAGGAAGTAAGCCATAACACTTGTAGCAGTCACTTTGTTTCCTTCCCATCTTCCAAAAATTATTGTTCTTCTTTGCTTGATGTCCAGTGTCTTGAAAACCATTAATTCATATATTTTATGTTTTTTTTTTGTTTGTTTGTTTTAGATGAAGCAGTTAATACAGTGCCAATTACTCTATCCTGGGCTAAAGTGCAAGTCCTAAGGGCCTTGTTATTTTTGTTTTAAAGGCCTTGTGTTTTTTTGAGACAGAGTCGCACTGTTGCCTGGGCTGGAGTGCCGTGGTCAGCCTAGCTCACAGCAACATCAAACTCCTGGGCTCAGTCGTTCCTCCTGCCTCAGCCTCCAGAGTAGCTGAGACTACAGGCATGCACCACCATGCCCAGCTAATTTTTTTTTTCTATATGTATTTTTTAGTTGTCCAGCTAATTTCTGTTTTTAGTAGAGATGGGGTTTCGCTCTTGCTCAGGCTGGTCTCGAATGCCTGAGCTCAAACGGTCCTCTCGCCTCTGCCTCCCAGAGTGCTAGGACTACAGGCTAAAACTTGTTTTTGATACAGGTTTTATTTAACTTTTTGTTAACTTTTTTTTGGGGGGGACAGAGTCTCACTCTGTTGTCTGGGCTAGAGTGCTGTGGCGTCAGCCTAGCTCACAGCAACCTCAAACTCCTGGGCTCAAGCAATCCTTCTGCCTCAGCCTCCCAAGTAGCTGGGACTACAGGCATTCACCACCATGCCTGGCTAATTTTTTTTTCCTATATATTTTTAGTTGGCCAATTAATTTCTTTCTATTTTTAATAGAGATGGGGGTTTCGCTCTTGCTCAGGCTGGTGTCGAACTCCTGACCTTGAGCGATCCGCCCACCTCGGCCTCCCAGAGTGTGCCCAGCCAATAAAGAGTATTTTTAGAGTAAACAAGAGCATTATTATAGTTTTTTTCCTTGTGAATACATTATTATAACAGATTGAAGGAAAAATGGTATTGCCTACCACGCTTAACTCCTTTAATTATGGACATATCTGTAATACAATATTATGTGTTATATTCTTACATTTATAGTTATTTTGGGCAGTCACCTAAGTGAACATTCTTCTGTATATGTACTCCCAGAAATTCTGTTGCTTTTTGCTCTCTTTTGGAGAGGACTATCTCCTTTTAGGGAAGAGATCCGCACCTGTTAGAAGTCCGCCCTCATCTGCTTTCATGAGTAGGTTTTTCCTGAAAGCATGTAATGCCATTTCTTAATTTTTAAATTAGGCATCGTTAGGTGGTTATTTATATGGGTTGGTCAGACATTGTTAAGTTAGAATTTGCATGGCAAATCTCTTTCTATCTTTTTACTTTTAATTTAAATATATCTTTTTGTCTTTAAATATATCTTATGTTTTTAAAGTACTTGTGGAGAGGATATATTTGGATTTTGCTTTTTCTAAAATCCAATCTGACAGTCTTTGTCCTTTTAGTTGGTGCACTTGCACTATTCACATTTGTTGTCATTCTTTTCTTTCTTTTTTTTTTTTAAGACAGGATCTCGATTTGTTGGCTGGGTTAGATTGTAGTGACATCATCATGGCTCACTGCAACCCCCACACTCCTGGGCTTAAGCAATGCACCTGCCTCAGTCCCCTCAGCTGGGACTATAGGTGCATGCCACTGCACCTGGCTAATTTTTTTTTACTTTTTGTAGAGACAGGGTCTCACTCTTGCTCAGGCTCTTGCTCAGGCTTGTCTTGAATTCCTGACCTCAAGCTATCTTCTCGCTTCAGCCTCCCAAAGTGCCAGGATTATAGGCATGAGCCACCACACACACACAGCCTTTTTGTTGTAATCCTTAGTATCTACGTCTTGCTAATTCTCTATTTTGTTAGTTTTTACACCTGTTTCACACACAATCTCTGGGGTAAATAATGTGATTGTCCTCATTTTATGGAGGAGAGAGTTAAAGGTGATGGAGAGTTTTACTCAATGAGTAGAAAGTAAGTGACAGAGTTGGGACCCAGATCATCTGAATTGGAATCTGTGCTGAATAAATATTGGTTTGAAATGTGAACTACACTTTTGCTTCTGTTTAACCATCTGCATGAAGACATCTTTTCAGAGGTATTCATTTTGCTTGTAACTTTGCTTTTCTGTGGGTAAGTTTTTTTTTTACTTGACAATTGTTAATGGTTAGAGGGCAACATGGTTTAATCTTTCTGGGTGTTAGACTGCCTACTTGTAGATGAGCACATAGAATTTTAATGCTGGAGCATAACTTGAGGATCATTTACCACCAACTCTTCATTTTGTAGTTGAGATATACCTTAGACATTTGAAGCATTGATTCAGACTTGTGTTTTAAACACTTTCTTTACAAACTAAGAGCACCGACCTCATTGATTAATAGATGAATGGAATAATGGATTAATTTGATTAATGGATTAGGTAGACTTGTGTGTGTGTGTGTGTGTGTGTGTGTGTGTGTTTTCTATGGCTCTGCATCCTTAG
The DNA here is from genome assembly GCA_963574885.1 of Lepilemur ruficaudatus. Classification (NCBI taxonomy): domain Eukaryota; kingdom Metazoa; phylum Chordata; class Mammalia; order Primates; family Lepilemuridae; genus Lepilemur; species Lepilemur ruficaudatus. The sequence goes on from CAUYRT010004177.1 coordinate 5,154, forward strand.
GATCTTTTTGGAGCATGGAGTTGGCAAACTATTGCCCATGGGTTGGCTGCTTGTTTTTCTAAATAAAATTTTATTGGAACACACCACACTCATTTATTTACTTATTGTCTATGGCTGCTTTCACTCTGCAAAAGCAGAATTGAGTAGTACAACAGACTGTATGGTCCCCAAAACAGAAAATATTTACTAACTGGCCCTTTCAGAAAACGTTACTGAGTCCTATAACTGAGTCATGGGTTTTTATAGATCCAGAAATTCCTATTTTTTCTCAACCAAATAAAATTATTAGCAAACATGCAAATATGAAAAACTATTAAATAATTGAGATCTCATCCAAACCAAAACAATGAAAGAATGTAAAATTTTTAATAGATGTGTTTTTGGTTTGGTTTTGGTACTACTATATTTTCTCTTATCATAGGGTAGTTTAAACATAACTAACAATCACTTAATTATTTGAATTCCAGTTTGAAAGGTAAGAGGGGGAGTTACTTGTGAATGCTTGAGAAGATGGCGCTGTCATTAGCTGCAGAAAGGAACCCAGAATGGGAACTGAACAGGGTTCACGGAGAATAACTAGGCAGGAGACAGATACTTTTTGAGGACTTTCCATTTTGTCTACCAATGACTTGTTTATCTATTACCGATCAGGATTCATTAATAAACTATGAGCAGGATATTTCTGTCCAGCAATTACAAAGATGCGCTGGTTCTTACAATGTAAATATGTGTGTTTTTTGCCTTATAATGGGACTTTGTATGCTTTTGTGTGTATATGTGTATGTGTGTGGGAGGAATGAGGGAGAGAAGAAAGAAAAATAGAAAACTGTTTAAAAATTCTAGTCAAAAGCTACCCTGAGTATACATTGGTAAATAGTTAACTATTTTTTTAACGATAACAGGAAAAAACCTATACAGTAGGTGCTCTTCTTTGTCTCCGAAACTATTAACGTGTTACCATAGTTTTGATGATTATATTTCTCGTCATGTGCTCAATTACCCATCCTGTAATTAGGTACTCTAAAAGAAAAGAGGTTTGGGTTTTTATAAACTGGAACTTTAACACTGGTAATTAGAGTTAACCCTTTTTTTCCTCATTGAGGAAATGGGAAGTGATGCCTTCCTTAGGTTTATTTGGAGTAATATTGAGTAGGGGTTTTAACTCAGATTATGAGTTTCTGTATTGGTAAATCTTAAGTATATTTTATGTTCCAAATTTATATACACAGGAAAGAGTTTATAAAATGTATATACAGTTTAAAGAATTTTAGTGAAGTGGGCATTCATATGCCATTATCCACTTTATGAAATCGAATGTAAAGTATTGATAAGTATTTTATATCACCTTAATTCTAAATTCAACTCAATTCAAGCTAATGTAGTTATACATTCTCAAGGTAAAGATTTTTTTTGTTTTTTTTTTTTAAGACTAAAATAAACTATAGTGTATTAAGGGATTATGCACTGAGATTAGGAAGAGGCTAGAGAGGTTCAGCTTTAATACTGGTATTAAAATACTATATATAATAGATCCTTAAACTAAGATAACTTCTCATTTTCATTAAGACATTGTCATTTAATTAGAAGGACCATGCAGCCGGGATTTTTGAATCAGCACTGATTTTGATATTCTGATTGTTTCTTTAAGCTATTGGAAATGATGGGAATTACAAAATTTTATTATTTTGGCTAAACTACATCTTCTACCTTTTCTTTTTCACCTGGAAATAATATGAAAATTCTTTCTTGGACTATGGTTTCAGAAAATGTCTTCAAAGGTATGGTGAAAAAGATTAGAAATTAGGAGATACTGACTCTAATCACTCTTGAATTATTGGGTCAAATGGCTGTACATTTATACTTTTGATAGACTTTTACCAAATTATCCTCCTATATAGTATGCTGATTTTTACTCTCTCCATCAGTACAGTGAGAATATCCATTGCTTTACTACCTGGCTAGCATAGTATATTATCAACTTTTAGTTTTTGCACATATGATAGGAAAAAATGTATTTAAAGGTGGTTTTATTTCTTTTTTGGTCTTTGTGTTATTTAGAGGTAGTATATAATTTCCAAATTTTGGAGAATTTTTAAAGATATCTCTGTTATTGATTTCCAGTTTAGTTCCATTATGTTTTAAGAACATACTTTGTATAAGTTTTCTTAAATTTGTTGAGACATTTTATGAACAATAGAATGAGTGTGTAGCTGTTGTAGGGTGTAGTGTTGTATTATTGTTATTAAATAATAGGTCTGGTTGGTTGATGGTGTTTTTAGTAGTTATCTTTTGCTTTGTAACAAATCACCCCAAAACTTAAAAGCTTAAAATAACAAACATTTATTATTTCATAGTGTCTGTGGACCAGGAATTTGAAAGTGGCTTAGGTGGGTGGTTCTGGTTCTGGAATAACATCTCTCATGAGGTTGTAATAAAAAGTCTTAGTTGGGGTTGTAGTCTTCTGAAGGCTTGCTTGGGACTGGAGGATCCACTTCTAAGATGGTTCACTCACATGACTGTTGACAGGAGGGTCATTTTCTTATTACATGGGTTTAAAACTTCCTTTGATATTTCTTATGCCGCAGGTATGATGGCAGTGAATTCTCCCAGCTTTTGTTTGTCTGAAAAGTTTTTAGCATTTTTTTTTTCGTTTTTAAAGAGAGATGGAGTGTCGTTATGTTGTCTAGGCTGAATTTGAACTCCTTGGCTTAAGGGATCCTTTTGCCTCAGCCTCCAGAGCAGCTGGGACTACTTTCTAAGCCACTGTGCCTGGCTTGGAAAGTTTTTATTTATCCTCAATTTTGAAGAGTATTTTCTCAGAATTCTAGATGTATAGGTTGTTTATTTGTTTGTTACTTTTCTTTTAGTACTTTAAATACATCTCTCCATTCTGTTCTGGCTTGCACAGTTTTTTATGAAAAGTCTGCTGTCGTTTGTATCTTTGTTTCTTTGTACGTGATGAATCATTTACTTCTGGTTGCTTTGAAGATTTTCTTGTAATCAGTGTTTTTCAGCAATTTGGTTATGATGTGCCTTGGCACATCATAACGAATAAAAATATTTATTTTTAATTTAAATAAATAGTTAAAAAATATTTTTTCTGCTTGGGGTTTGTTGAGTATTTTGGATCTGTGATTTCATGGTTTTCAAAAAATTTGGAAAAATTTGAGCCATTAATTCTTTAAATATTTGTTTCATCTCATCTCCCCTTTCCTTTTTTTTTTTTTTTTTTTGGTTTCCGATGTAATGCGAGACTGCCTGTTATTCTCCCACAGGTCACTGGGGCTGTATTCACTTTTCCAGGTTTTATGCTGTGTTTTGGATAATTTTTGTTGCTATATCGTTAAATTCATTGATCCTTTCTTTCTAGTGTCAATTTACTGTTAATTCCATTTGGTGTATTCTTCATTTCTGATACTGGATTTTTTATCTCAGTATGTTCGATATGGATCTATTTTCCATTTTCCATTTCTCTTATTATGCTTTCATTTCTGTCCTCTATCTTCTTTAACACATGGAAAATGGGTTTGCTAGTCCCATTACATCCCTCATTTTTGGGTTTATGTCTATTGGTTGATTTTTCTCCTAGTTAAGTGTCATATCTTCCTGGGTGTTTTTTTTTTTTTTTGCATGCCTATAAAATTTTGATTGTATGCCAGAATTTCTGTACTTTATGTTGTTGATTGTGGATTAAGTTATATTCCTTAGATAATGCTGGATTTTATTTAGGAATGTAGATAATGTTATTTGGACTTACGGCTTACCTTTAAACTCTGTTAGTGTGGGTTCAAAGCAACCTTTAGTCTTGAGCTCATTTATCTACACTAGTAATGCAATACCCTTCAGAAGATTCTATGTGATTCCCATGTATTTTGAGGTTTTATCATTCTGGCTATTGGGAAAATGAACTATTCCCAGCCCTGTGTCATTCCTGGGAATTCTTTTGTCTATTCCTTTGTGGCTATTTTTCCCCTAGTCTTGGATGTTTCCACTTACGAAAGCCAAAATCCCACTCAGCCAAAGACTCAGAAGAACTTTTCAGCAGATCTCTGCAGATCTCAAAGCTCTCTTCCAATCTTTCAAATTCCAGCTACCTTAACATCCCTAAATTCTGGTCTCTTTTCTCAATTCACTGAGTCCACCTGGCTCTTTTTGGGTTCTTCCTCCCATTGCTGCATTCTGAAAAGTGCCTCTAAGCAGTAAGCTGATGCAGTCTTGGGCTCACTTTTTTGTTTTCTTCTTAAGGGTTATAGTCTTATGCTATCTGTTGTTCAGGGTCCAAAAAACATTTTTTCATAAGTTTTTTCCTGGTTTTCTCATTATTTAAGGTGAGGGCATAATTTTGTTCCTTGTTACTTGATCTTTTTTTTTTTTTTTTTGTTTTGAGACAGAGTCTCACTCTGTTGCCCAGGCTAGAGTGAGTGCCGTGGCGTCAGCCTAGCTCACAGCAACCTCAAACTCCTGGGCTCAAGCAATCCTTCTGCCTCAGCCTCCCAAGTAGCTGGGACTACAGGCATGTGCTACCATGCCCGGCCAATTTTTTCTCTATATTTTTAGTTGGCCAATTAATTTCTTTCTATTTTTAGTAGAGACGGGGTCTTACTCTTGCTCAGGCTGGTTTCGAACTCCTGACCTTGAGCGATCCGCCTGCCTCAGCCTCCCAGAGTGCTGGGATTACAGGCATGAGCCACCGCGCCCGGCTTATTTTTAAAGAATTTTTGTCATAAATATATAGTCTTACTATAATACAGTCTTGTGTATTAAAAAAATTTTAAACTCTTAATAGGTTTTCTCTCCATTTCTTGTCCTTACAATTTATCTGACTAAGAACTGGGGTCATTTGACCTGTGTATTTCCTGCGGTTTGGATTTTGCTGATTGGATTCTCATGTATAGTTCAGTATGTTCCTCTGCCTTGGGCAGGGGTGGGGAACCTTTTCATGTTGGAAGAACTCATTAATTTAGCTGTAATTAAATAAGGCCGCATTCAAGAAACTTCAATACACTTAAAAATGTACACTATTTTGTAAAAACCTAACTATTATGTACTTACTAATTTTAAAAAATGAAAACTGAAGGTTAACTAACCCTTTAATGACTTTGTGCCTGCTTTTTATTGGCATTTGAATATTAGATTGCAGCATGGTTGTCTGCAGTTTCAGTTGATCCTCTAGATGGGTAATAGTCATTTGTAATCTTAAGAGCGTCTTGATTTGGGTTAGGTTGGAGAATGTAGATTTGCAGCAATAAGTGGTTGAAAAGCAAGAAAGCATTTTTCAGGCATGTTGCTGAAGGTGTGGGTATTCTGCATTTTTCCATATTTCAATTGGATCTTTCTTAGCATCAAACAATGACTTTAAAATGTTATCTACTGAGAGCTCAATCAGTTTCATCTGTGGTTCTTTAGGTGCCTTGCTGATATCAACCAGACGAGGCTGCAATGCTAATTTGAGTGTGATGTCATGATTCTCAAACTCAGTGAACCTTTCATTGTATTCTCCAATTAATAGGTCTATAACAGCTGTGTATTCTTCAGATGATTTGCATATATCATCCTGCTCATCAGTGACCTTTGCTAACTAGGGAAAATATTCACCTGAAATTTCCTTTGAAGAAGTGTTTTGAAAAAAGATAGCTTTTTTTGAACTGCTTGGATTTTTTTTGCCACATATCACATATAGCCTTAGTTTTACCTTGCAAAGAAATACTTGGGTCATTTTGATTTGACGTATCATACAGAAATGCTGCTTTCCTTTAGAAATCTTCTTTCAATAATTCAGTTCTGTTCTTCATAAAATTTATCTGTTCTCTCAGAGATAAAATTTTGGCTAATACCTGTCCCTGCGATAACCAACACAGTTTAGAATGATATGGCAAATCCACACTGAATGCCTCATCATTCAGCTTTAGCGTGTTATGAAACTAATTTTATACTTGTGGCAGGGGTGGGGAATGCTCAAAAAATTTCATATTTGGAGCATTTAGGATTTTTTTAAGGCAGTGTCTCCCTTTGTTGCCTGGTCTAGAATGCAGTGATGTCATCATAGCTCACTGCAACCTCAAATTCCTGAGCTCAAGCGATCCTCCTGCTTCAGCCTCCATGTTACATTTGCTTGAATATAGTTAATACTTAAAACTTGTTGCAAAGTGTCACTTAAAATAGTAGCTTTAGCACAGAGATGTTGCTGATGCAAGATACAATGAAAAGAAATGAGAGTATCTGGGTCTGTTAATACTTTTTTTTAATCTGTGGAATAAACCCTTCATGTTTTCCATTTATCCTGAAAGTTGTTGAAGATATCTATTCCCCGTGTTCTGTTCGCAAGAGTGCCCAGAGCGAGTAACTCTTTGTAGGAAAGAAAATTTTCTATTATGACCCAAATGAAGTATAAAACCTGTGCCAAGTCAGTAGTGTCACTTGATTCATCCAAAGTGGTTGAATAATATATATTTTCCTTTTGAAGTATTGCATGAAGTGTTAAGTTGAAGGCTAATTCATGCTGCTGATCAGTTATGGTTCTCCTTTGAAAGAGGCAGTTGTACTTTGAGACTTTATCAGGCTCTAAGCATCCTACAACTTCAATAATGCATTCTTACACAATTTCTACATCACTGAATGGCTTCCCTTTTTTCCTGAGCATATAAGCTACTTTATAAGTTGCTTCAGTAGCATTATTTCCAGGTCTTACTGCTGCTTGAAAGAATTCTTTGCTTTTGCTTTTCATCTTTTAATTTCTACAATACAACCTTTCCTGCTCTTCCTCTATTTAAAATATTTGTGGTCCTTATGAGTGTTATAAGGCTGATGAGCATTGAATTTCTTTAATGTTGATATTGGAGTATCACAAAGCAAGCAAATCATCTTTAGCAGAAACAAGATAATATTGCAATTCCCAATCCTCATTAAAAAATGTTTTTCTTTCTTCAGTGCAGACCAGTGTTCCCTTGGTCTTCTTTGACATGATGGGCTATTAAGCAGACAGAATTAAAAAATACTGTCTAGCTGTGAAACTATTCACAAATTCCACTTCAAACAGAAACACAGTGTACTGTTGTCCAAAAGCTGATAACAGACTGGTGTATTCCATCCCACCAAACTCTTGCCCACCAGCCTCACGTGGTAGTGGTGCCAGTCAGGCATGGGAAATTAGAACTAAATCAAGAGTGCAGCAGCTATCAATTTAGCCCTAATGGCTTACTAATGTTCTGATTGTGCCGATCTGGGAGGGTCATTTCATTGAAACTTATTTTGTTCTTTGGTATTTTAAATATATTCATTTTAAAAATAAAAATATAAGAGACAAAAATGTATTAATAAAAAGATTTGTTCTGTAAAATTTGGATTCAGTCAAAAGGCTGCACTTAAGGACTTAGAAGGACATGTGTGTGGCCTTAAGTTTGCAGGTTCCCCATCCCTGGCCTTGGGTAATTCTTGTACATTGTTAGCTGGCTCCAAGCCTGGAACAGACTCAGATTTAATCCCTTCGATATTAGTTTGGGAGGTGTTTAGCATGATGTCTCATTGTGTGTCTCTTTGTGATCTCAGCAGCTATTGATACTTGATAACTAAATTCATTCACTGCGAGTTGTAGAATATTCTATCATTTTTTTTCGTTTATTACTTGGAACACTAATCCCTTCATGTATCATTGGGATACCCAGCAGTATAATTCACATTAGGAAAGTCAGGATACATACTTGATTCTTTCCTATTATTTACCAATTTTCAAGAATTGAACTGGTTCCTTGTCTTCTGAAGGCAGTTCTCTTTTTAAAAAATCTAGTGTTACTATAAACTCATGAACGTATTTGATAGGTTTCAGTTCATTGCAAGTATTTCCATTATTGAAGCTCATTGTCTCTTCCTTGGCCAGTGGGAGCTTATTCAAGTCTATTCTTTTTAATAGGACCCTAGTAGTTTTTGGTAGCTTCCTTGTTATCTGGTATCTTGAACAATTCTGTCCCAGATCTGAAATCAGCCATTTCTTCAAGATGCATTGGTTTGTTTTAGTGAGCAATAATATTTCAAAATCACAAACTGTATATTAAGGATCCTGAGTCAGTCACTGTTTTAGGCTTTTCAGTAGACAGCTAGGATACCTATATTTATCTATAGGCACATATGTTTAAAGATACCTGATGTGTTCTTCCAGTTCAGATCGAGACTACAAAGTTTTTACTTAACAACTTCTCTGTCACACCTGTAACTCCTTTTTTCCATACTGAGAATCCTGGTTCTCAAGAATATAGGAAATAATAGAATATGCCATATTACTCATTTGTTTTATTCCATATTACACATACAACAATTTTAGAACTATATTTCTGATATTACCAGCAATATAATTACTGAAAATATTAAAAAATTTTTTGCTTATTTTCTTCCTATTCTTCCATCTTCTCCCTGACCTTTTTTTTTTTTTTTTTTTTTTAAGAGACAGGGTTTTGCTGCCCAAGCTAGAATACAGTGGTGCATTCATAGCTCACTGCAGCCTCCAATTCCTGGGCTCAAGCAATCTTCCTGCCTCAGCCTCCTGAGCAGCTGGGACTACAGGTGTGCACCACCACGTCTGGATAATTTATTTATTTATGTATGTATGTATGTATAGACAGAGTCTTACTATGTTTCCTAGGCTAGTCTCAAACTCATGGCCTCAAGCCATCTTCCCTCCTCCGCCTCCCAAAGTGTTGGGATTGTAGGCATGAGCCACTGAGTCCGGTCTCCTGACCTTTTTAAAGGGTTGTATGCTACTTACATTGTCAGAACATATAGCCATTTCATGTACTTCCTTTTCCCTCATAGCTTTCATATACTTAGTTCTACAGGTATATTTAATTTTTACCAGCAGCGTTTTTGTTGAAGTCCCTCTAGGCATTTTGCTTTACCTGAAGCTAATTCTTTGTGAGATTCCTAAGGAAGGAATATTCTGAGTTCTTGCGTGTTGATAAAAGTTTGTGCTTTTTATTCTTGAAAGTCAGTTTTGCTGATAGAAACTCTTTGACTCACACTTCTTCTTGAGTTTTTTAAATATTAATACATTACTCCTTTTTCTTCTGGCATAAAGCATTGGTATCAAAGTCAGATGATAATCTAATTCTTCTTCCACTTCTAAACCATGTGGGGTTTTTCTCCTAGATGACCAAAGAATTTTTTCTTTTTCATTAAAGTCCAATGATTTTATTAGAATGTGCCTTGATGTTGGTTGTTCTGGGCCAGTATTCTCAGGTGCTTGATACGTTCTTTCCATATGTAATTTCATGTCTTTTTTTTTTTTTTTAAATTTCAGGAAAGCTTTATTTTTTAAACAGCTTTATTGAGATATATTAGATCATTAAATATGAAATGTTCAATTTTGAATTAAAAGTTTAGTTTATTATATTTCAAATAAGAAGCAGTACAATTAATGAAATACGTGCCTAAGCTATCAACACAGTTTTGCCTTCTTAACGTTAGCTCTCCTATGCCAGCCAGCCGCAAAGAAGCCTGGAAAGCCAGTGGCAAGGAAATCATGAAAGGCATTTTTCTAAACCTTGTTAAGAACTGAGTATTTTTCTTTGCAAGAAGTGGTCCAAACCCTGGAAGAAGTGGTAGTCATTTGGTGCAAGGTCTGGTGAATACAGTGGATGACAGTTTCCAAGTCCAGCCTCTGTAGTTTGGGCAGCATTGTTTTTTGTGACATGTGGTCTTGCAAGAGGATTGGCCTGTCTCTGTTGACCAATCTTGGCTGCTTAATCACAAGTATCCTCATCATTTTTTTCATCCAACTGGTTGCAGTAGACATTGGTCATTGATTGACCAGGGTACATAAAGCTGTAGTGGGTAATACCAGCACTGGACCACCAAACAGAGAGTATTAGCTTTTTTTGATGAACATTTGGTTTTGGACTGTTTCGGCACTTCATCTTTATCCAGCCATCATGCTGAATGCTTGCAATTGTCAGAATCCATTTTTCATCACATGTAACTATTCAGTGTAGAAATGGTTTGTCTTTATGTCATGACAACAAAGAAAGGCAAGTTTTGAGACAATTCTTCTTCTTATGCTCATTTAATTCATGGAGAACCCATCTATCCAGCTGCTTTATGTTGCCCATTTGTGTCAAATGGTCGGATATTGTTGGAACAGTAACATGAAACCTTGGTGCTAATTCACGTGTAGGTTGAGATGGATTCACTTCCACTATAGCTTTCAGCTAATCATTATCCACCTTGGTCTCAGGTCGCCCACATGGGTCATTTTCAAGATTAAAATTACCAGAACCAACCGTCTACGTACCATGTATTCATTAGCCACATCCTTCCCAAACACTTCGTTGGTATTTCGAACTGTCTGCGCTGCATTGGTTCCACGACAGAACTCATATTCAACTTTAAAACGAATTTTTGACTTATCCATGTTGTCACAAAAATTGCTCTAAAAAAAACTGAAACATAATCACAAGCTAAAATGTGTGTGTGAAAGAATGAGGATGTACCTTCACAATAAAAAAAATGTCAAAGTGAAATGTCAGATATCAACTGTCAAACTTAGTACTTAAGAAAATCACATGTTCCATACTTAATAACCTAATATTTGATATATAGTAAGCTGCATATCTGTAAAGTGTAAAATTTTTTAAGTTTTGACATACACATCTGTGAAACTATCACCACAAGATTGTCAATATATCCAACATCCCTCAAAATTTCCTTGTTCCCCTTGGTAATCCCTCTCCAGCCTCCCATTCCCCCAACAACCACTGATCTGCTTTCTATCACCATAGATTAGTTTTTGTTTCGTATAAATGGAATGATACAGTATGTACTTTCTTTTTTGTTCCAGCTTCTTTCAACCAGACAAAAGAATTATTTTGAGGTTCATCTGTGTTGGATGTATCAGTAGTTTATTTTTATTGCTGAGAGGTATTACATTCTATGGGTATACCATAGTTTGTATATCCCTTCGCCTACTGACAGACATTTGAATTTTTTCCGGTTTCTGGCTATTATAAATAAAGCTTCGAACGTCTGTGTACAAGTCTGTGTGGACATAATGTTTTTATTTCTTGGGTAAATTCCAAAGGGTGGAATGACTGGGTCTTATGTAGGTGTGTGTTTAACCTTTTAAGAAACAGCCAGTTTTGTAAAGTGATTGTACTATTTTAAATTTCCATTAGTAGTGTATGAGAGTTCCAGTTCCTTCATTTCTTGAAAACACTTGGTATAGCCAGTCTTGCCCATTCAAATAGTTATGTACTGGCGTCACATTGTAGGTTTTAATTTGCATTTCTCTCCTGACTAGTGATATTTAGCATCCTTTTATGTGCTTATTTGCCATCTGTATGTCTTCTTTGGTGAATGGCTATTCAATTTTTTTGCCCTTTTTTTTTTTTTTTTGAGACAGAGTCTCGCTCTGTTGCCTGGGCTAGAGTGAGTGCCATGGCGTCAGCCTAGCTCACAGCAACCTCAAACTCCTGGGCTCAAGCAATCCTTCTGCCTCAGCCTCCCGAGTAGCTGGGACTACAGGCATATGCCACCATGCCCGGCTAATTTTTTCTATATATTTTTAGTTGGCCAATTAATTTCTT
>CAUYRT010004178.1:0-11485 GCA_963574885.1 Lepilemur ruficaudatus
TGTTGCCCGGGCTAGAGTGCCCTGGCATCAGCCTAGCTCACAGCAACCTCAAACTCCTGGGCTCAAGCGATCCTTCTGCCTCAGCCTCCCGAGTAGCTGGGACTACAGGCATGCGCCACTATGCCCGGATAATTTTTTCTATATATATTTTCAGTTGTCCAGATAATTTCTTTCTATTTTTAGTAGAGATAGGGTCTCGCTCTTGCTCAGGCTGGTCTCGAACTCCTGACCTCGAGCGATCCTCCCATCTCAGCCTCCCAGAGTGCTAGGATTACAGGCGTGAGCCACTGCACCCAGCCAAAAGTTTTTAATAAACAAAAGCTTTGGATATAAAAACCAAAATCCAACTACATACTGTTTATAAGAGCCACACCTCTTTCTGATCATAAAATGATCAGAAATGCTATAGAAGTGAAAGAAAAGGATTACTAGGGAAATAATATAAAACGCTGTATTAATTTTAAGTTAAATAGAATTTAAAGGAAAAAAATTACCATCAGTCATAAAGAAAATCACTTAAAATGATAAAAGGAGTTACACCAGGGAGCCGTGTATGTCCCTAAAGGACATGTATGAAACCCCATGCCCAACAGAAACATGCTTATGCTTTTGTAAACCCCATATAAAAATTGATCACATACTATTAACATGTCCTAGAGTCAGTCTTAAATATCAGCAAATCTATATTAATCAGGTAGCATTCTCTAAGCATAATATTTAATAATTAAAAAAACCCAAAAAAGAACATTTGAAGAATTAAAAAAGATACTTCTAAGTGACTTTTAAGATCAAAGACCAGTGGATTGGAAGATTTTTGGAACTCAAACTTGTAGAATGCATTTAATGGGCTACTTAGAATGAAATGTGTAATGTTAAAAGTGTATTCAAAAAGGGAAAGGACTGAAAATTAATGAACTAAATGTTCATCTTAAGAAGTTAGAAAAAGTAACTGAGTAAACTTGAAGAAAAGAAATGCTAGAATTAAGACTACATATAATATTTATAAACTGGGAAACAAGGAAAAACTGAGTCTCAAAAAGCCTAATGGAGAAGACAAACTTCTGCCAAGATTCTCCAAGAAAAAAGAGAAGGCACAAATACACAGTAGTAAAATAAAATGGATGATACAACTACAAACATATTACAAATTTGTGAAATGTTCAGAATATATTGCTGTTATTTTTAAAAGGATATAGTTCTTTGTAGGTATTTTACTATCTAAAGTTTTAATTGATACGGCTCCTCGTATTCGTTTGCCAGGGCCATCATAACAAAATACCACAGATTGGGTGGCTTCAACGACAGAAATTTATTTTCTTACGGTTCTGGAGGACAGAAATTCAAGGTCAAGGTGCCAGCAGAGTTGGTTTCTCCAGAGGCTTCTCTCCTTGGCCTGCAGACTACTGCCTTCTTGGTCTTTCCTCATATGGCCCTTCCTCTGTGTGCATACATCCCCAGGGTCTCTTTGTGTCCAAATGTCTTTATATAAGCACATCTGTGAGATTGGGTTAGGGCCCACCCTAATGGCCTCATTTGAACTTAGTCACATCTTTAAAAGCCTTATCACCAAATATGATCACATTCTGGAGTTATGGGGGGTCAGGGCTTCAACATATGAATTTTGAGGGGGACACTATTTAGCCCATCACACCCCTCTAAGAGGGAAGAAGTTACATCTTTCCAACATAAAGTCCAATGCAAATACATAATAACCTAGCATATCACAGTGCCTCAGTGAATACTTGTTTGAATAATGGCTGTCAACACATAGTATGGTTTGAATGTTTGTCCTTTCCAAAGCTCATGTGGAAATTTAATTGCCAGGGTAACAGTATTGGGAGGTGGGGGCTTTAAGAGTTGATTAGGCCGTGAGGGCTCCACCCTCATGGGTGGATTCATGCTGTTATAAAAAGGGCCTTTGGGACCCGCTCGTGCTTTCTCTCTTTCTCTCTCTCTCTCCCCTCACCCCCACCCTTTTCACCTTCTGCCTTGTGAGGATCCAGGCTCCTCCCCTCTGGAGGGCACAGCATGCAAGCCACCATCTTGGAAGAAGAGAATGGCCTTGCCAGAAGGAACCTGCTGGGACCTTGATCTTAGGCTTCCCAGCCTCCAGAGCCATAAATTTTTGATCTTCGTAAACTACCTGTCTCAGGTATTCTGTTAAGAGCAGCACAAAACAGACTGAGACACCCCCATAAATAAAATTAAAACACAAAGTGTACAAACTGGGAAGACTATAACATGACAAAGGATGATGTCCTTTATTTACTAACAATTCCTATAAATCAGTAAAGAAAAGACCTCTTTGATACAAAAATGGATTACATGTAAAAAGCAATTCACAAAAGTTGAAAAAGAAATGAGCAATAAACAGAGAAACAGATATTGAATCTGATATTAAACTTCTCCAACAGTCAAAGGAATTCAAACCAAAACAAATTTCAACTAGTCAAAATGTAAAACTCAATAATTTATACTTTAATCAAATATTGTTGAGAATTTGAGAAAATGGACATTTTACACACTTGGTTAGATTGTAAATTGTCAAAACCTGTTTGAAGGACAATTTAGCAATGCATATCTCAAGGAAAAGACAAGACTCAGCATTTACCATCCTCTCCTTTCTCCCCTGTGAGTCCCCTCAGCCCTCCTAGCAGGCTCTCCTTGCTTCGGTCCACCTTCCATCCGCCCAGGGTGACCTTTCTGAGCACCTGAGTTCTTCAGTGGCTGCCAGTCGCCTCCAGGATGAGCTTCATAAAGAGCTCCCTATTGTGTCACTCCATCCTTTGTCTGGCATGCCCCACATAACCCCACGTGGTTCTGTCCTTGCCTGCCCCACCCTCTTGGGTGCTCTGGCAATCCCTGCCTTGGGCGTGGTGCTCTCTCCAGGAAATGTCCTTCCTGGCTCCCCTCCTTTGTTTGCTCTTACTAGTCCTTCTGGATTTCCTTCCCTTCTCTCCAGAAGTCTTGCCTGACTCCCCTGGTGCGTGTTACTGTATCTCATCATGTCTGTAACATGTTTTAACATCTAGGACTGAGGCGTACCTTACAATTAAGGTGTGTCACAGCATGCGCCACAGGCTTTGTTTTCATTTTAAAATAGGGGAAGCCACCTGTGTATTTTGGAGGTCAGAGGGGAAAGGAATAGAAACTACTGAAGATGAATGAAAGATGGGTGATACTTAGTGAAGAAATTTCTGGAAAAAGAACAGTATACAAAGGGGTATACTTTTTATAAAGTAGGAGGAGGAAACTTAGAGATTTAAGGAACCAAAAAGCCAGTAGGAAAAGAGAAGTACTAAAGAGGAAATACATGAATACAAGAGCTTGATAGCCTTTCTTTCTTTAGGGAAGTAGTAATCAGAATAATTTGCCCAAAGTTACAAAGGAGAGGGCAGAGTTGGGACCTGGCATGTAAAGACATTCTGGAATTGCCATTGCAGCACACTGGGGCAGGGATTCTCAAGGTGTGCTGGGTTTGTGAGGTCTGACTGGTTTATTTTAATACTCAAATGCTACTTGCCAGTTTTGACTGTTATTCTTTCATAGTAGCATAGAGGAGTCTTCCAGAAATTGTATGACAGTATTGAAGCAGACTGAGTGCAGAAGCAGATATGAGAATCCACCTGTCTTCTGTTTATGCCATACTATAAAGAAATTTAACAAAAGTCAAAACAGAGACACTCTTCTGTCTACATTTATTTTGTTTTGGAAAGTTATTTATTTGTAAAATAATGTTATGTTAACTTGATAGGTTTGTTATTTAAATGAAATAATTGACAAATAGTTTTAAATTTCTCAATTTTAACTTCCAACATGGTAAATATTGATAGATACAACCCACATAAAGAAAAGTTTTTTGGGGTGGTCAATAATTTTTAATAGTTTAAAGCAGTCCTGAGATGAAAAAGTATGAGAGCCACTGAGCTAGGGAATCGATTTTTTTTAAAAGGGATTATTGGGTAGGGTTGGTGTCATAAAGACTTCTATAAATATTTATAAACAAAATGTTTGTTAAGTTCTTGTTTGTTAAGTTCTTGCAATATATTGAGAAATATATTGCAAGAATATTGAGAAATGTATTGATAAACGTTTGCAGAGAGAGAGTGCTTCACAGAATAGGTGACCTTTGAGTTGAATCTTGAAAGCAAAGGGGCACCCTGTGGAGAAGACAGCCTGGGTGCACAGAGCACCGCATGCTGTTCTAGGCTCTGCTAGGCTCCAGCGTGGCTGGCAGGTGCGTTGGGCTGGGCCTGAGATGACACTGGACGGTTGTGATTAAGCACGCTGAAAACAGATGGGGCAGGGGGGTGGTTGATGAATTTACAGTGGGTGAGGAGTACAGGATAGAGAATGGACTTGTGTTTGGTTACCAAGAAGACAGAACCGGAGTCTGAGTAAATAGACCACTGTGTAAGTGAGCTAAGTCAGAGATAAGGAGGGCCTCTAAGGCGAAGACAGTGGGCATGGGGAGAGGGGCACATCTTTAGAGCAGCTTAACAGCAGGGAGTGGTAGAGTGGTGGAGTGGTGAAGGGTGAGCTTGAGGGTTGGAGGAAATAGAAAAGGAAATGGGGCCAGGTGTGGTGGCTTGCACCTGTAATCCTAGCATTCTGGGAGGCTGAGGCAGGTGGATTGCTTAAGGTCAGGAGTTGGAAACCAGCCTCAGCAAGATCAAGACCCTGTCTCTACTAAAAATAGAAATAAATTAGCCAGGAAACTAAAAATAGAGAGAATTAGCCGGGCATGGTAGAGCATGCCTGTAGTCCCAGCTACTCAGGAGGCTGAGGCAGAAGGATTGCTTGAGCCCAGGAGTTTGAGGTTGCTGTGAACTAGGCTGATGCCATGACATGGGAGACAGAGCAAGATTCTGTCTCAAAAAAAGAAAGAAGGAAATGCTTAATTTATTCAGTTGAACAAACATTTTAAGGACCTCATTTTCCAGGTGCTGTTCAAAGTGTTGGAGATTCACAGAATTCAGCACACTTGCTCTGCTCAGATTGCTCTCAAGCCTAGTGGAAAGAGACAAATTAAAGCCATGGTTTTAGTAGAAAGTCAGTTACAGGAACACAGAGGAAAGTTGCATAGCATTTTGGTGATTATTTCTTCTTCTTCTTCTTCCTCTTCATTTTGTCTTCTTCCTTTTCCTCCTCCTCTTTTTTGTTCCTTCTTCATTTTCCTCTTCCTTGCTTTTTTCTTTCTTTTCTTTCTTTCTTTTAGCTGAGGATGGCTTCCCAGAAGTGGTGGCATGAGCTGAATATTAAGGAGTGTGTAGAAATTAGTCAGGCAGCCAGAATAATGAGGGCTTCTGGCAGTGCAAAAGCATAGCAGCCAGAGGCTCCATGAAGTCTAAGGAAAATGACTGGTTCAGTTGCCATTGACTGACGTATGGGAATCAGAAGTCTGGTGGGGGCTGGGTGGTACAGAAGGAGTGCTGGAGATGGAAGTTCAGCTTTGATTTGGGGTGCCTCATCAGTCTGAGTGGAGAGCTCTTGGTAATGAATGAGATCACCCAGAGTTAGGTTGTAGATGAGAGCCAAGGACTAAAAATAGAGCTTTTCAAAATCAGCAATTAATGTGCTTAGAAGAAGAAAGGGATTAGTGAAGGGAAACTGGTAGACCAGAGTCTAACCACAAAGGAAGTTGTCAGTAACCTCTAGCAGAGGGCACATAAAAGGAGGACTGAAGAGTGGCCATGGGTTCTCATGTTAGGCTGGAGGTTGGTTAGTGTTTGTTGAATGGCCTCCTGACTAGGTAGGGAAGGGCTGGGGCCCACAGTGGGGCTGATTGAGAATTAGGCTGGGAGGCCTTCTGGGAACTGGTCAGTTGACATGGATGGGTATGAGTTGCCAAAGAGGAGCCAGATTTGAGATTTAAAAGCTGGAAGTTCAGAGAATTTTTCCCTCAATCTGTTGACTTCATATAATAAACTTCACATAAAATTTTGTGCTATTCTTTTTAAATACATGTAAAAATATTTGTTGATTGCATGAGTTTTGTGGTATTTGGACATAAATCATACATAATCAAGTGAGCTAACTGCAGTAAAACTCTTGACATATGGATGGCTTTTTTAAATCAATAGCTGATATATTAACAAAACCATTTGTATGCATATGCTTAATGTGGTATGTGGATGTGTTTATTTTGTTACAGTTGACTTGTTCTCCATGCTTTGAGAATTTCCCTTTTTAAAAAAATTTAATGAGAAAGTCTTATTGATCTGTGTGTGTGCACCTGCACACACACACAGAAGTCTAGGAAAAATTAATTGGGGAAGAAGTATGTTTTTGTCTTCATTTGAACATATAATATGGCATTGTGTCATGAGTTGTATGATCTCATTCAGTGCTATGGGAAGAAGTAAAATGAGAGATGGTTTAAAAACAAGAACATAACACAAACACTTTAGTACATCAGAAGCATGTTTTATTTTAAAAAGGTTTGTGATATCTATTTCTGAGTGGTATTAGTAGGCGATTGTAAATTTTGGCTCATTTAATATTGCTATATTTAAGTGCTAGGATGTCATTTCTTCCATTGAAAAAAGGGCCGTGTTCTATTTTTTTTGTCACTGTAACCCTATAAGCTCCATGTGTATCTGTTATTGGTAACCTATTCCATATATTTGTGTAGAAATTTTGTAGGAGATGAGGATAAGAAAGATCTCAAATGAATTGTGGGATTTTATTGGTTTCTTTAAAAAAACAAATATTTTATGAGGGGAAAAATACATACAACTTCTTCTATAATAAAAATTAAAACGATGTCTAGTTGGCATCAGATGAGCCATGAGCTAGGAACCTGTGCCAGAGGAGTGTGTCATTTGCCAGAGGAATCCTGGGGCTGCAGAAGTTCATGATGCCCTTTCAGTGAGGAGCTGATCTGAATAGTTTTGTGTATTTATCTTGACAATTCTACCTTCCTTCTTTTTTCCTAGCCGCTATCTAAATAAGGCTTTTCATATCTGGTCCAAGAAAGATAAATTCTCACCCACTTTTATAAGCAACGTGATATCTCACACTGGCCTGGGACATTCTGCACCAGCTTGGATGCTCCTCTCCAAAATTGCTTACTCATCACCCAAGCTTGACTACACCAAAATAATAGAGTCCTGGGAGAAAATTAGCAGGTTTGTATGCTTATAATTTAGCCAGTGATACACACTCAATGTTCTTGGAAACAAAGCTCATGTCTTAAGGAAGTAGCCTATTTCATAGCTATTTGTATACTGAGATTTTTTCTTTAACACCTGGCATAAAAACAAACATGAAAAATAACAATCAGGGCCCACATGGTGGCTCATGCCTGTAATCCCAGCACTTTGAAAGGTTAAGGCCAGAGGATCACTTGAGGCCAGGAATTTGAGACATGCCTGGGCAATATAGCAAGACCCTGTCTCTACAAAAAATAAAAGAATTAGCCAGGTGTGGTAGCCCACACCTGTTGTCCCAATGACTTGCAAGACTGAGGTGGAAGGCTTGCTTATGCCCAGGAGTTCAAGGTTGTAGTGAACTATGATCATGCCATTGCCCTCCAGCCTGGCTGATAGTAAGACCCTATCTCTTAAAAAAAAAAAAAGAAGAAGAAGAAAGAAAGAAAGAAAACTAAGGATCACTTTTAAGCTGACAGTTTACTCTTTGTTCAAGTACATTAAGTGCCTTGATGTTCACATAGGTTGACTCCTAAAGCATGCTACCTACCCTACTTCTTCTACTATTAATAATCCTGAACAAAAGGCATTTTTCTGGTAACAGTGTTTAATTTGGTTCTCTCTTAATATTTCTCCTGCCCTTTGTCTAGTCAGCAGAACCCCAATTCAGACACCTTAGGACATATTCTATGTGTTATTGGGCATATTGCAAAGCATCTTCCTAAGAGTACCCGGGACAAAGTGACTGGTGAGTGTCTACTGGAGAATCTTCCTTGAAGAGGCATTGCCATTCATTCGTTTTTATATATATATATATATGTTTTAAAGTTACACTTCAAAGGATTTGACTTCTTTCTTAGGTGTTATCAAGTGTAAGCTGCATGGATTTCAGTGGTCTCTAGCGTTGATCAGTTCAGCTGTTGATACCCTGCAAAGGCTTTGTAGAGCATCTGCAGAGACAGCAGTGGAGGAAGAGGTATGGCCACAAACTCTGCTTGATGTGTTTCTGACTTATTTTTACTTAGACGTGTTATTCTGTTTCAAAGTTTGAGGAGTGTCCTCTATAGATAGAGGACCTGTAAGGATGTGTAGTCCCCAGTGGCTGTTGCTACAAGAAGGCAATGCTATGTGACTAGCTCTTGACATTCCCTAAGAAGATCTGGCTGCTAAAGATACATGGTCCCTAAAGTAGTCACCACCTTGGTTCCAGGTTAGTAAGGCATGCCTGCTGATTGACACTCATTTCCTGGTGAGAACTCTACAAGGTTATCTTTTGATAAGTTGTAGCCCCAGATGCTTGTGATACCTTTGGATATCCTTCTCCTTCATTGCCACCCTCGTTCTAAGAACAATTAATAGACAATTTTCCACCTAATCAGGGAGTTCCCTCCAGTCCAGGTTTCTGATGTTTTGATGAGTCATAATTCTGGAAAATGCCTCTCCTATTACTGTGAAGTTACATTTCTCAAATATCTCTTACTAATATCATGTCCCCAAAGTGCCCACAGCCTACAGCTAATGTTTTTATATATGCATAAACACAAAGCCAAATCAGGAATTTAGGTGAAGTAGAGAGTTACTGTGACTCTCTAGAAGGTATCCATATCAATATCTCTGAGAAATTTTATTACCATGTATTCTGTTTTTGTCATGAGATATACTCTTAGTGCTAATCATAATGAAAAAATTCAGGGCTAGAGGTTATTAATGATTATAGAAATCAAAAATTAATTTAAATAATTGCTGAAATATATTTAAGTTTTCCAGGGGAAAAAAAATGATTGCTTCATCTAAGCTGCCTATCTACCTTCCTATGCTTCCTTTTCTTACATAAATTCATTAGAAAAAGTCCTGCTTTATTATGTTACATTTTCTACTTATTATAACAGGTCTAATAAAACAATGTGTTGCAACATTTTGCTGGAGACTTAAAACAGGTTGGAATTCACTTAGCAAAAAATTACTGAGCTATGTCTTATGTAAATGTTGCCTGGTGTTTTCTAGGTATCTACCTTTCATCACTTATATTGCATTATTTGATTTTTCTAACACTTTTATCTCAAGCCCCAAGAAATTATATGAAAAACTTTTAAATAAGAAACATAACCTAAGTAGGAGGATATTTGAATATCAAACAGTAAAAAAAAGAAAGCTGATACTCTAGTAAGTCTAGAAAGAATGAAGAGGAAATGATACAGGGAAAAATTGGGAAAAATTTAGATGGCAGATATGAAACTGCAACCCTGCAAGGTTCAGTGGCACACAGCTTGCTAATGGCAGAGCTAGGGCTAGAACTACATTCTCTGACTCCTTCCAAATGTTCTTTCAGCAGCACTGGATGGAAAAAGAATTATCTGTAGTTGGGAAGTCAAGGCCATAAGAAGTCATTTGCTGCTTAATAATGGCCCATAGTCATTAGGACAGTAGGCTATATTGTCAGAGCCTGTGAGGAAGGCAAGAGTTGTCTTCGATTTAGAAACTGAGAGCTAGAAGAGGGGTAGAGCTTACTGCTGTGTTAGAAAAATGACCACAGTTTTAGCTTTGCTGACATCACCTCCCTTGGCGGTCAATGAAGGAATAAGACCCTGATATTTTCCTGGATTCTTAGGATATTTTAAGCCCATAGGACCTGTTTCCCCTAAACACACTTCTCTTTTTCTTTTCTTTGTAAATGAACATTCTTTATTTTACTGAGAATAAATTATCCAAAGAATAGATGGTCAAAATACAGCTCAGCAGCAGTGTATTATGTATGAGAGGACTTAGGTCTTTGGGCATTTGTGTTGTCTGTGAGCTTTGTATAAGTTAATGGTGTCTTATGGCTATCATTAAAATATCTTGGACCATATTAATAGAAATAGTGTGTAGAATAAGAGGAGTGATGGTCCTGCTCTTCGTCCTGGTTAAATCTAACTTGACACACTCTATAATTCAATATCAGTGACTTTTCAGAGAAATGTTGATAAAATTCAGTGTAACTGGAGGAGAGGAATTAGGTGAGGGGATTACAAAACAAGTTATGTAAGGAATAGCTGACAGACCTGGAGTGTTAGCATGAGGAAGAGAGGAATTACGTGGGATAGGCTGCCTAATCCAAATATATGAAAGACTTATGTATAAAAGAATTGGATTTATTTGGCATTTCTGGACCAATGGGTAGAAATTGCAAGGGGACATATTTTGGTCAACTGAAAAAAAAACTGTGGTCTGTCTCACACAGAGGGGCTTGTCTGAGAACCTGTCCCTAGTCATCAGAGGCATTCACGAGAAGCCAGACAACACCTTGGCATGAGCTGCTATGTGGAGAGAATCCAGGATTGGATGGCTTTGATAGCTTTCCTGGATTCTGTCCCAAGTTCTAGTCTTGAGGTCTCACACACATTGGCCTTTGTCTCATCAGGATAAAGCATATGGATTTCGGAAGCTCTCCCAGCCAACATCGTGGCCCCAATCGTGCAGTCTGTTAAAATCTTAAGTGCAGCAGTTCTTTTAAAAGTATTAAAGACAGTAGTTTTAAACATGTTGAGCCAGGTCAGACTAAAAACATTTTGCTCATAATGCTGGTTTGCCAGCAGTTTGGCCAACAGTCCTGGGCATCGTGTCCTGGTGATGCTGCTGGGCCCTGGACAGTGGTTCACACAGGGTCCTTCCTAGGGCTCCTGCAGTATAGCAGGGAGGTGTGCATGCAAAGAGACAATTTCAGTGTACTGTGATCATTCCTGAGATGAAAGTAGGCATTGGGGAACATGGAAGAAATGGAGTGGAGCCCTTAGCTCAACTCAAAGTATTTTGAAACGGCCTTTTCTACAGGAAATGAAGTCCTAGCATTCTAGAATGTGGTTGGGAGCTTTCTCCCTTGGCATCTAGGTGCAGTTAGATGTTGTGCACTACAGGTGACCCCTTGAAGTTAATGTAACCAGTCAGAAACAGTGAAAACTTGTCCCTAATGAAGCAATGTCAGAAGAATAACAACTGTTCTTTTTATTTTATGTCTTTTAAAAATAAAGTGTTTATCTGGCCGGGCGCGGTGGCTCATGCCTGTAATCCTAGCACTCTGGGAGGCCGAGGCGGGCGGATCGCTCAAGGTCAGGAGTTTGAAACCAGCCTGAGCAAGAGCAAGACCCCGTCTCTACTAAAAATAGACACAAATTAATTGGCCAACTAAAAATATATAGAAAAAATTATCCGGGCATGGTGGCACATGCCTGTAGTCGCAGCCACTTGGGAGGCTGAGGCAGGAGATCTCTTGAGCCCAGGAGTTTGAGGTTGCTGTGAACTAGGCTGACGCCACGGCACTCACTCTACCCCGGGCAACACAGTGAGACTCTGTCTCT
>CAUYRT010004179.1:0-27629 GCA_963574885.1 Lepilemur ruficaudatus
TAGCTACAAAAATAAACAAATGGGACCTGATCAAATTAAAAAGCTTCTGCACAGCTAAAGAAACTATCACTAGAGCAAATAGACTACCCACAGAATGGGAGAAAATATTTGCTCTTTACACCTCCGACAAAGGTCTGATAACAAAAACTAGTAAGTCTTATTGGCTGCTTTGCACTTGCCTTCATTTAACTAGTTCAGATAAAATAAGTTGAAGAAGACATTGAAGCTTAGAGTTGTACACAAAAATTCTTTCAGCAACAACCACTGAAGAAAGAGGTAACAATCAAAGAGAATTACTGTGAAATGTAAGCAAATAACCCAATTAGAGAAATGGAAGATACACTCAAAAAAGACACACATGCATGCTTGAAGTTCCTGTCTGTCTGTAATCAATTTCCTACAACCTACCACATTTGCACATTTTTTGACCTTCCAAAGAAAGACTATAGAAACTTCTGGTTCTGCCAAGATGGAGTACCCATTCCTCCCAGAAGCTCCCTCAAGAAACTAAAAAGCCTGGACATAAGACAACAGTAGGCAGAGAAGTCTTGAAAGGCAGAAAAAAGAAAGCAGGCTGCCTAGGGTCATTGGTACTTGAAGGGCAACGTGGCATTGAATCTCCTGGGTTTCTTAGTACTTCCCATATATCCCCAGGAGAGCACTGCAGAGCCTCCAATGCGGAACCACCAACAGTACACACACAAAAGCTCCAAGAAAAGCACATTTCCAGGGCCAAAGGACTGCGAAGTGGGTGGTCTCACAACCAAAAACCTTTTTGGCAATAGGCATTGGGAGGGTCCAGACCATGCAGCTCAGGGTGACAGCAGCCCAGCCTGTTGAAACCGTGACGGTGGTCTCACCCTTTGAAATCAAGGTAGACATAGCCTTGCTCCACCTGTGGTGGCCTGTGGCCGCCGTGGCATTCCTGATGATCTCTGAATTGCCCTCATGATCATTCTCCCTTGTCTTTGAAGGATGGTGCATGTTCATGGCTAAATAGCTCTCTTTGTCCCATCCTGTAGAATCCAAGAAGTCTGGCAGCGTCCCGTGCCCATTCCTTTTAGTTCAAACTCATAGTGTTTCTTCTTGTCTCATATCATAATCCCTTTATCAGGTAACAGTCTGGCCTCATCCTTAGTGTTGCCTTCAGAGCACGCTTTCTCATTTTTGCAATATGGACAGGCTGAGGAATTTTCCAAATCTTTAAGTTCTGGTTCTTTTTTGCTTAGCAATGTCCTTCTTCAATTCATCTCCCTCTTCTGGCATTTTACTATAAGCAGTTAGAAGGACCCAAGCCATACCTTCCATACCTTGCTTAAAAATCTCCTCTGCTTAATGCACAAGTTCATTGCTTCCATGTTCTATCTTCCACAAAACAGCAGAGCACAATTCAGTGAAGTTCTTTGCCATTTTATAATAAGGATCCTCTTTCCTCCAGTTTCTTGTAACTTTTTCCTCATTTCCATCTGAAACCTCACCAGAATTGCTTTAATGTACATATTTCTACCAACAGTCTGTTTATAATTATTTATGCATTCTCTAAGATGAAGGCTTTCTCTCCAGCTCTTCTCTTTTCTTTCTAAGCTCTCACCAGAATTACCATAATTTCTACTAACTGTACCTTCATGGCAAGCTAGGCTTGTTTTAGTATGCACCTGTTCCACCTTTTATCCATTGCCAAGTTCCAAAGCTGCTTCCACATTTTTAGGTATTTAGTACAGCAACAGCCCACTTTATGGTACCAAAATCTATATTATTCTGCTCAGGCTGCCATAACAAAATACTACAGAGCTCATGGTTTAAACAACAGAAATTAATTTTCTCACTGTTATGGAGGCTGGACAGCCCAAGATCAGGGTTCAGATAGGATGTGGTTTCTGGTGAGGGCTTTCTTCTTGGCTTGTGGGTGATCAGCTTCTCACTGTGTTCTCACATGGCCTCTGTCTGTGCGTGCAAAGACAGGGCATGTGAGGACCCAGTGAAAAGGCAGCCATTTACGCTGAACCCTGCCTGAATCTTGATCCTGGACTATCCAGCCCCCAGAACAGTGAGCAAGTTACTATCTGTTGTTTAAGCCATGTGGTCTGTGGTATTTTCTTACAGCAGCCAAACAGACTAATACACTCTCCCTACTCCAGCCAAACACCGGTGGAAGCCCACCCCTCTGTTCAGCAGACCGTAGTGAGAAGCTAATCCTCCACACATGTCCCACTTCCGTGGAACTGGATGGGACATTTCAGTCTCCCCACTTGGTGGTGTCAGCGAGGCTGACCTGGGAGCTGATCTCCCACATCCCCCAGTGATAACAGGTAACAGCAGCCTGGTCTCCCTGCTGGGGAAGGACGTCTGCAGGAGACCAGCAGATCTATCCCTCTCCTGGCAGAAATAGACAACATTCTGATTTTCCCACCAGGTTAGTGTCTATGGGATCCATCAGCACGCTGAGCCCCAAGGAGACGAAACAAGGTGGTCTAAGTGAGGGCTAGTCAGAACTGCCTCTCCACCCTGCCCACCTTGTGTCCAGCAGGGCCAGTGGGGAGCCGAGCCTCACCCCCACCTGGCATTGAAGTAGAAGGAGTGGGGCTGGTTGGCACCCTGCTGCTTCCTGTTTCCCTCCTCTGGTATCAGGGGGGCCAAAGAAGAAGCTAAACTCTCACTCCACTTATTGGCAATTCAGCATTGCATGTTCCCCACCTTTGCGGGGTGGTGCCAGTGAGGCCCCACAGGAAGCGGAACATACTCACCTACTTGGCCCATGGGCTTTAACTCAACAACAGTAGTGCCTGCTGAAAGGATTAAGTAAGATCCAGAGTATTATAAAATAATATCCAGAATGTCTAGGATACAAGAGAAACTCACATGTCATACCAAGAACCGGGGAAATCACAGCATGAACGAGAAAAGGCAATCAACAGACACCAACACCGAGAGGAATCAGACGTTGGAGTTAGATGACAAGGCTTTTAAGGAGCTGTCATTAAGAATGTGTCAACAAGCAATTACACATTCTTTTGAAACAAATAAAAAGATAGAAAATCTCTGTTAAAAAATTACAAAACATAACCAAATGTAGATTACAGAACTGAAAAATGTAATAACCGAAATGAAATAAAAAAGTTTCCAGATGAACTCACTACTCACTAGCAGTGTGGAGACGACAGAGAATAAAATCAGTAAATTTGAAGACAGAACAATGGATTTCACCCAATCTGAACAACAGAGAGAAAACAGACTAAATAAAAATGAACAGTGTTTCAGGGACCAGTGGGACAGTAACAGCTGACACTGGTCTTATAAGAGTCCCATAAAGAGAAGAGAAAGAGTTTGAGACTGAAAAAAAATATTCAGAAAAGAATGGCTAAAATTTCTCCCAATTTGGTGAAAGTTATTAAACCTACACATTCAAGAAACTTAGAAAATCTTAAAAAGCATAAACCCAAAGCGATATAATACATGCCAAGAAACATCATAATTACACTTCTTCAAACTAAAGACAAATTAAAAATCTTGAAAGCAGCCGTGGAGAAATGACACATTATTCACAGGACACCAATTCACACGGCAGTGAATTTCTCATCAGAAACCGTAGAGGCCAAAAGGAAGCGGCACAGCAGTTTTCAAATACTGAAAGAAAAGAACTGCCAGCTGCAAGTAATGTGTCTGGTGAAAATATCCTCCAGGAATGAAGGAGAAAGGAAAACATTCCCAGATGAAGACAAACTAAGAGAATTGGTTGCTAGCAAATGACTGTAGCTGGAGCGTTTCCGTGCCTTTTTCTCCTTCTTACGGTTAACTTTGTGTTTGCTGCTGCCTCCTCTTCCTGCTGCCGCATTACTAAGGAGTCAGAGAGCTGCCAGGGAGTCACGCAGGTCGTTCTATATTTGTACAGTAAACATCTGCTTGGCTGTCAGAATAACCATAGGACAAAATGATGCCTAAGCAAAATATTTGCAGGACTGCTTTTGGGCCTTTTATACTTTCCCCTTGGAAGCACATTCGCGGCTATTGAATGTGCTTCCAAATCTTTGTGCATTAAATGTGCTTTAAATCTTTGGTAGGTGGACTGGAAACTTCATAATCTAAAAGTTAATCTAACATTTAGGCTTCTGAATTGCGCCACAGGCCTTCTGATTTTTGTTTGAACACCGCTTACAGTATTATTTGAGGAGCAAAACTTGTGCTTAGCCAGGGCAAGCCAGTAGCAACCTGCAGAGAGGGTAAGGTTCCCACACCTGTGGTTAGTGGTGATGATAGATAAGTACTGAGATAAAAGCAGTCTAAATCAAAACAAGACATCTATAGGGAAACTTAATTATGAATGAAAGAGAAGGCTTAGAAGACAGATGTAGCCAAAGGCTGCTAGAATCTGGCTTGGCCAGTAAGGTTGACATCACCGTGCCATCCTCATACATGAGAAAGCACACACCACACTGCCTGCCTATGTGCACACGCACACACACACACACACACACACACAGGCACCCCTGACCTGTGCAAGATCTGCCAACTTCCTTTAAGGAGACATATCCAAAGAGAAATGCCCATTTTGTATCTCTTTTTCTACCTACCTTCTCTGTGAAAAATATCTTATTCATACCAGGAAATATATTTCTCATACTCCTCTCAACCCCATTCTGAAAAAAAAAAAAAAGAAGTGGCTGATGCTGCCTGCAATCTAGGCTTCTCTAGACTCTGAATTTAAGAGTTTCTGAGGCCCTCCAGGTCTTTCGGGACTGTTGTCTCCCTCCTCACCCTCTGTCTGCAACCAAGATCAATGATCAACTAGACCTTGTCCTTTAAATACTCATCATTTTGGAGGTGTTCTGGGGTTCGGGCAAGAGCTGGCACTTTTCCTGGGTGTATCTTTACCCTATGGGACATCATGATTTCAGGTCCCAGGCTGGGATCGGTCCTGCAAACAGTATTGCAGTCTTTTCTTAAGGAAGGTTCTGAAGGATCTGGGACAGAGAGTAGCAGGACCCCTTGGCGCGAGGCCGCCTGAGGCTTGCAGATCACAGCAGCAGAGAGCACAATGTGCTCTGAACACCAGAGGTTCTCAGTGTGTGGCTCCTGGGAACTTGCTAGAAATGCAAACCCTCATTCCACTCCCCAAATGCCTGAATAAGAAACTTTGTTAAAAGTGGGACCCAATTTTAACAAGCCTGCCAGCTATTACTGACCACCCGAGTGGCTTCACTGAGAACCACTGCCTAAGGCAGTTTTCCCCACACTTGCCTGACCATAGAAACCACAACAGTGGTATCTTTATTATATTGTAGACCCTTAGACCTTTCGGCAGAATCTCCTCATTTTCTGAATGGAACATGAGAATGTGCCTTTTTCACAAGTGTTTTGGGTGATCTTTACCATTAGGCAAAATTTGTGGACATTTCCCCTTTCCTTTCTTGAGAACTATGGGTGTCTACATTACCTACTCCTCATATTTAACAAATATGTTTTGGTTATTTTCATTTAAAATAAATTTTTTAAAACAAAGTACTAAAGGTTGCTTTATTTTGTTACTAAATAATAGTGGTCACCATTATCCCACTCTCTGAATTTTTTTCTTTGTTGTATGTGAAGAAGGAAAGTCTCATGGTAACCATTTTCACCAAGTCCTTAGGGATGAGCAGGAGCTCTTGCAGGCAGCTGAGTCGTGTGTCTCCTGGGACGTCAACCTGATAGGACTTAGAGCAAAAAAAAGGTGATTTTGAAAGTATCAAGTTTTAAGGTTGCTTATTAATATATTCTGAAGCTTAGACTAGTTTCACGCATCACTTGAAAAAAGGATGATTGGATATGCTATTACAGAGAGCATGCCTTCCATCCTTGCATCAATTTGAGCTGGAATGATCTCTAGCCAAAACAATGGCTTAGTGTCTATTATCTAAACTACTTCTGTCTCAGTCTCAATGAAAATTCAGTGAATGTCTCCACTGCAAAAAGCTCATATCTCTTTCTTTGCCATATCATCTAAAGATCCATATTCCAATTGCATCTCTATTTCTACCAAGTAGGTACAAATCCAGAAAAAAGGTAATTGTAAGTATAGTGTGCTAATGAATTCATGCCAGGACTCTAATTATCCTCTGGTGAACTAGCTTAAACATTTTTGAGAAGGATATAGTAAAAGCGAGATACATATTTGTCAAGCTCATCCATCAACTCTGTCAGCCTATCAGTCTACCTTGACATCAGCAAATGACTTAGTCCCCCGGAACCATAGCATCGTAGTTCTGACCTGACTCTGCAAACGGATGATTTATTTCTGCATATGTGAGCCTCAAGCATGCATTCACTCTCTGAAGCTTTCCATGAAGTTTGTAATGTCTGGACTTAGAAGACTTTCCCTAAGAAATAATCATTCTTGTGCAAACAGGAATAATCCCTGGGGGTCCTCTGTAGGGGTCCTGCCAGGCAAGAAAGCAGCAAGCAGAAAGCAAGCAAGAAAGGATGCTATGACATCATGGCAAAAATGCCAGAGACTCATCTGCATCTACAATAGTCTGTAAAGCATTCCAAGACCTAAGGTAGGGTAGAGGGGCTGTCTCTCCTTCTAGTCAACCATCACCCCTATAGCAATAGGCTGCCATCCACAGCTTCTTTTTCATGTAATATTAATACTGACCTTGTTATTGATTTTATTTATTTATTTATTTATTTATTGGAGACTGAGTCTCACTCTATTGCCCTGGGCAGTGCGGTGGCACTATCGTAGCTCACTGCAACTCAAACTCCTGGGCTCAAGTGACCCTCCTTCCTTAGCCTGCCAAGTAGCTGGGACTATAGGTGCGCACCACTACACCCGGCTAATTTTTTCTATTTTTAGTAGAGACGGGATCTCACTCTTGCTCAGGCTGGTCTTGAACTCCTGAGCTCAAGCGATCGTCCCACCTCGGCCTCCCAGAGTGCTAGGATTACAGGCGTGAGCCACCAGGCCAAGAACTTGTTATTGATTTTAGGTGCATTTCCTCCATGAGAAAATGCTTGGTAAGGATTTACAGGCAGGACTAGCTACATAGTTTGCAGGACCCAGTGCAAAATGAAAATTTGGAGAGCCTTGTTCAAACATCAAGAATTTCCATAAGGCAGCATTAGAACATCAAAACAAGTGCAAGGCCCCTGTCAGGGAAGGCTCTGTGTGCCAGCCCAGGTCACACACCCGTGAAACCAGCTCAAATCGCAGTGCGTGTTACTTGAACACAGCATTTCCAATGGATGGCTCTGTTGTGATGATAAGTCCCTGTCTTTTTGGATGCTTTGAGCATACAACTAATTTAATAAGACTGAGATTGTTATATACTTATCACTTTCTACCACTGACGATAGGAAAAGGCTTGGAAAGACAGCACAGCCTGTAACTTGCAGCCCATTTGAAGCTGGTTAACTGACACGGAGGGCTTGGAAGAGCCCACGTTATCAGGGATGACTATGGTGTTTCTTGGAGAACAACATGCAAGAGTCAAATCTGGAAAATGGTGTTTGGATCACAGAATAGCTAGACATTTAGAAAATCAGGCTATTCTCTCCCATTCTTTGTTTATAGTTATTTATTTTTACTAGACAACTGTGGGAAAGTGACCTACACTTCAATTTTCTGAGACCCAATATTCTGTTTTGTAATGCTTAGGACTTCCCAAGAAAATGGGAATTATATAAAAAGCCAAAGAGGCTTTCAAAGTACAAATGGGGGAGATGCTCATTATCCTATTTTTCCTAAATATTGAGCCTTGCCATTGGTATCATTAAGTGCATATTTTAATTATGAATAATTCTATTGAAGTTTCTTTTTTTGTGGTTCCAAAATACAATATGTAAAAGAGGAAAAATTTACCCACAATTTTTTTTTTTAAGTTTTAGCTTTCATCTCAGTTTTCAAAGAATGATCTCAAGATTGACTTAACAGAACTGCATAGTTGTAGAAACAGTTCACTTCTGATCTTACTCAGAATGAATTTTTTAAAGACATCTTCCATCTGTCTGGTAAGTGACAGGCCCTCAGGATTTTCATGCCATGTATTTGCCCCCTTGTCGCCTACTGACCCAAAAGTTGTCCAAGACTCTTGCTAGCAGGTGGTTGCTCATAATGTCCAGCTGTTGGAACCACTTCCTGATGGTATGACTACTCTTGCTCAATTTTCAGTTGCTAAAAACAATGTCCAGGGTGATTCCCACGGGTCGTGAACGTCAGTCTCACCTCCTGGATTGTATCTCCAGAAGCTCTACTTGCCAGAGAATGAGGAAGCACAAAGAAGGGTGAATCCCCTGGCACCTGCAGGAAAACTCTGTGGCTCTCTGGCCTCCCTCTCTCCTTGAAAGAGTAAATCTGATCAAACCTTTTCTGAACACACAGTTTCAATGCAAAAATTTCCAGCCGTCATATTCTTTAATTCATTCATTGATCTCACATTGAACATATATTGCACTCAAGGCACTCTGCACTGAGTAGAGAAATAAAAAAGCAAATACTCTGCCCTCAAATAAATTCTTATCTACCACAAGATAAACCATTAAGGAGATATATAAGTGGGATAAGAGCTATGATCAACAAAACTCTCCATGTTGTGAGAGGAGGAGGTGCTAGAGAGATATCCCTGCTGACTGTTAAAGGACAAGTTGGAATTAGGCAGAGGGGCAGGAATGTGCCTGAGAGCTTCAAGCCGCACTAGGGAGAGGTGTGAGATGGGGCTTATAGGTACGAACAGCCCGGACCATGGAAGCTTTGAATGTCCTGGTAACACTTTTTTATTTTATCCTGAAATAATGAGATACAATTGAAGAATTTCAAGAAGTAACTGAGCATATATCACAAACATGATTAATCCTGAACAAGGTGCAAGCCTAGCACATTAGGTGCCAGCTAATCTGGAGTTAGTTAGAAGGAAAGGAACACTCTAGGGTAGTGGTTTTCGAAACTTGTCTGCACACTGAAATGTCCTGGGAGAATCTCACAATATACTGAGGCCTGCATCCCAACTCCAGAGACCAGGTTGCACTGTGGTCTGGGCTTTGGAATTGTTAGAAGATCCTCAAGTGATTCTAGCGTGCAAGTAGGTTTAGCGCCCATTGCCTAGAGAGATATGTAGAATTAGAATAAAAAATGAATGAGGAGAGAACCATACCTAAAGTATTAGCTAAAGAAGAGGAGCCTGCAAAGGAGAATGAAAGGGACCTTTGTGTTGGAAGAGAACTCAGTAAGTATAATTTCCCGGAAAAGGGAGAAGGGAGAGACAGGATGGAAGGATAATCAACAGAAGTATAAGGATGACCAAGTGACCACTGGATTTAGAAAGACCTGGATAGCCTTGCAAGGGTGGTTCTAAGACAAGAATGCAGATTGCAATGGATTCTGCAAAGGATGGAAAATGAGAAGTAGATATCATTTTCAATAAACTTGCCCACATAAAGAAAACTGGGGAGTTAGTTCCCCCAACAGATTGTAGGAGTAGAGGAAAGGTGGATCTTCTCTCCCCCAACATTCCCAGAGTCCTTCAGGGTTAGCGTAACGTATCTTCGCTATACTGAACCTCCTACCCAATGATCCCCATCAACCTCTCTCTAAAGTCTGTTAACAAAAGTCTCTTCTTGATAGCACTGAACTATGCTGACACATTTAAAAAGTTCTTCTACTATTAGTACTTCATTCTCAACTTGGCCTTCCTGGTGGGAAAGAGAAGTACTACAACCAGAGAAGGTGGTTAGATTTTGGCATGTAGAAATGGAAATCAACTTGTGTGTGCTTTCATTGTTAGATGAGCTCTCTGTTGCCTTGGAAACCACAGCCTATGTGGAAGAAGCAATGTATTTTGTGGGTAGATGACAGAATAATCAGGTATGCTATGTATAAACATTGTGCATCTGTGTGGAGAAGCATCGGCCAAGCTTTGTTGGCAGTAGGGCCAGAATTTGGTTTTGGTATATGTCACATGTCTACTAAAGTATATTTGCAAAATGTTTCTGGGCAGAACAACTATTATAAGGAACATAACTTTGTGAGTTTTCCTTTGAACACATGCCTCATAGAAAGTACAGCCAAAAGTAGGAAAGTGACCCAAAACCTAAGCCACATATTCAAGTCTCCCATTCATCATTTTTGAGTATTCTAAAGTGTGTGACTATTACATTTGTTCAGGCTTCGTTACTGTTAAACTTGTAGGTTCATTTCATAGAGCCACAGTTACCAGCCAATAGGAATCTGATGATTTTATCACTAAGGGAAACAGAAGCATTCAGGCGCCTCGAGGGAAGATGGAAAAATCATAAACCACAGTGACTATCATGCACTTGAAAAGTCAAGAAGCTGTTCTTGTAAATTACTTTGGAGAATTTTGGAAAATAATGATGAAGAAATAGCAATCCTGAAGGCTCCGACCTGCGATAGGTCAAGTTGGTCATAGCTGATAATTTATAACTTTCTTTTCTGAAGAAAGAAGTATTTTTGGCAAATAAATTTAAGATTTTGATTTGGGACATTTCTCCCTCATTTGCACAATAAAGATTTATATTAAGTGATCATTTTTGTTCTTGGTCTACAAATACAAGAATCCTAAGACATCACTTTTTCCCTTGATAGGCATATGGTTGATCAAGAGATATTCATAAGTTAGTAAGTCTAATGAACTATGGACAGGATATATAGTGGTTCATAGGTAAGAGTAGTACGTTCAACATGGGGGAGGTATGAAGTAATAATTATGATAGCAACAACAATAAACTTCAAACAAGAAATGTCCCTTCAATTGCATTTCTAGACTCGTGAAATCTTTGCCAAGTGGGCAATGGACCAATGGGCCAAGGATTTTTGCTTCACACTGTATTCCCAGACATTCATGTCTCAGGCATTGAACATTCTAAGAGCTTGGTGCTTAACACCACTCAGGCCATGGTAGAAACATTTCATCATGAGATCAGTCTTCATTAGCAGGCTTCCCGGTGGCCTAAAAGATCTAAAGTACCCCCCAATTCCCTAGTGATCGCTCCCAAGATCGTTAAAATCTGGTATATGTTCACAATGGAATATTACTCAATTTTAAGAAATGACAGTGAGTTAGTACCTCTTATATTATCCTGGATTAAGCTTCTACTTTTTGACTGTAAGAAAGGGAGGGACATCAAGCACTATGCAGATAGTATCAAATGGAAAGGGGGACTGCACATCTTCTGTTGCCCATTAAGCCCCCACTTACCACTTCTTTCATGTTTCCAGTACAGACAACTAAGATATATGCCCAGTGTCATTTGGGCACTTCAGGATTTTGCTCCCTCTGCCTTCCTTCCATCTTTCCTTGCTTCCTTTCCTTGTTTTTTTTTTTTTTTTTAATTTCCCGCCAGCCTAAGGAAGGGGAGTTGTTTCAAGAATCCACAGCATCCAAAGTGTAGTGCTTCTTACAAAGAAGAAACTCAAAATTATGATTTTTCCCCCTGTATTTCCTCACCTCCCTTCACTTATCATCTAGCAGTATCAAGTTTTTAGTGTCCTGCCTCTTCATTTCCCAGCTGATGTAGAGAGATTGCTTGCACCAAGGTATGATACATCTGAACTGAAATCCAATTTCCTGTGGCGAGCTCTCTTCATGTCTAGAGTTCTCTCTGACTACTCATCTTTCTTTATCCATGTGTTTTAAACATTATTTTCTTGAGGGAATTCATTTACTATTTTTCCCCTTCCCTAATAATCAACAGTTCATTTGTTCATTTGTTCACCACACATTTATTGAGTAAGGACTCTGTGCCATATATCGTTCTAGATGCTGAAAATACAAAGATGAATAAGTTGAATACCTGCCAACAGAGAGCTGGGTCTTGTGAAAGTTTAAATTAATTTTCTTCCAATATTGCCTTTGGAAGTAAGGATTTATTTTACACAAATTGTATCATGAAAACCTTGTTTTTTTAGCTTGACTTGCAAGTTTCTTACCCAACAAAACCATATATAACCATGGGAATCCTGAAAATGTGCTTACAAGGTTCAGAACAAATTTTCTTTTCCAAAACAAGATTGAGGACATTTCTTCAACTGGAAGATATAAAATAATTAAATATCTGGATTTTAGAGGTCCAAAATTTTAATTAATTACAAACGAAAATATATATTTTCCAATATTGGTCCCCATAAAGCTTTTTGGTACTTTTCCTTCTAAACGATTAGCAGAGTTTAATTATGAACTTAATTGACACTTTAAGAACTTGGCCTTTCACATATTAGAAATTCACTTTGGATCTGTGAATTTAAGGAAACATGGTTATATCAATCTAAGGAGAAGTCATGAATTACTCTTAATTTGAAATGTGCACAATATAACAACACTCAATAATAATAGCTACCATATTTGGTAGCTATTTTGGTACCATACTATATGTCAAATACCATCATGGGTGTACATTATCCTCTTTAACTATCACAGAAAGCCTACAAGATGTCCCTGTTTGACAGGTTAAAGTAGTTTTGAAGTAAATTTGTTCAAGCGGTGTCATTTTGTCACTGGAGAAGTCATAAAGTTCTACACTGTTTCTTATGTAATGATGGACATATTGTTGATACTGATCTACTATATTCAAAGATAATAGGAAATTTTATGAGCCAGAGGAAGAAATGTCATTTAGGTATAAATAGAACATATTTTTAAATTATCTTCATGGTAAGTGAAATAGCTACTGAGGAATCTATGGAGTCACCGATCCTGAAATGTCTAAGCAGATAGAACAACCATTTGATATATTAGTATATGTGAAGTATTTTATTTATTGAATTACATGACACAATAAACCAGCTTCTCTAAATTTGAACATTTGAAGACATCTTCAACAATCTGTGATTTATGTTGGTGATAAAGTCATAGCTACATCCAATACTCTTGGACTCTATTCATAATGGAAGGAAGGGCTGAATTTCTGTTAAAGGTTAGTAAAAATAAAGATGGAATTTTTCCCACCTAAGTTCACAGACATCAGGTAACAAATGCTTGTTCTAACAGATTCAGTTGCACTAAGATTACATGAGGGAGGAGGTGGGGGGAAAAAGCAACTTTAGAGCCTGGTGATCTAGAGCCCGGGGTGAACTACCTCAGAAGAAGACGCAGACACATAGTAGCTTGATGACATTCAACTCATCTGTTTACAAACGTAAGTCCTTACAAATATGGATAGAATCTTTGCATAATGGGTTTTATATAATGAATATATATATATGTCACTATTCCTGGGATATTTATTTGTAGATTCATTCTAGTATTATATTAACATTGTCTTCTTTATTTATCGTATTGTATTATAATGCACTTTGAAACTTTTATATGTAGCTATCAATTCATGCTATCAATATGAATTGAGAATAATGAATTCAATATCAATTCATTTTCATAAGTGATGAAATTAGAGAAGATTGTTTCATTTAGCATTCATAGCCACATTTATTTCTGATAATAGAAGACATCACAAATAATTTAACATTTTACATACCTTTTCCTGTACATTCTTAGTTGTGTATTTAACATGCTGAGCAGTAGTGTTACTCATGAAACTTGCATTTACAGCAGCTTATTTTTGTTCAAGACATAATTTTCAGATTTGGGATGGGCAATCTTTGGTAACTTGCCATTTGTAAGTTTTGATGTCTGTGATTTTATTATTTTCACTTAACTACATGTCACAGTGGCATTACTTTTCTTAGTTGCATTTTTTTAAAAGTTGAAATTTCAGTTCCCTTTTTCAGTTCATTAAATTTTCCATCATGCATTTTTTTTATACACTGGTCATATTTCTTATCATGGTTTGTTTCTAATAATATCCAAAGCTTCATTCTTTCAACACAGACATGCTTTATTTGCATAGTAAACACTAATACCGAGGCCCTTCTAGGTTATCATTTTGCCATTCTGAACATGAAGCTTACATCCTGTGGTCTATGATGAATATATCAGGTCTGTATTCATTTTGTAGGACTGCTGTAACAAATTACCACAAACTGGGTAGCTTAAAACAACAGAAATTTATTTTCTCACAGTTCTAAGGGCTAGAAGTCTGAAATCCAAGTGTTTTCAAGCTCATGTTCTTTGTGGAGAATCTAGGAAAGAATCCTTTGTTATTTCTTCCTAACTTTTTGTGGCTGTCAGCATTTTCTGGTGTCCCTTGAGACCAGCTTCTTCCACTCCAATCCACGCCTCAGTCATCACATGGCCTTCTTTTTGCATCTGTATTCAAATTTCCCTCTTTTAAAAAAGATGCCAGTCTTTGGATAAAGGCCCACACTAATCTAATATGACCTCATTTTAACTTCATTACATCTGCAAAGACCTTATTTCCTAAAAAGGGCATATTCACAAGTACCAGAAGTTAGCAAATATTTCTTATTTTAATTTTTTTTTTATATTTTACTGAGGTGAACTTCACATAACATAAAATTAACTGTTTATATTCATAATGGTGTGCAACCACCACCTCTATCTAGTTCAAAAACCTTTCTATCACTCCAAAGCAAAACTTCTTACCCATTAAGCAGTTCTTCCCAGTGTCCCCTCTTAAGCATTCTGTCTCTATGCATTTATCTATTCTGGATATTTCAACATGTGACTTGTTGCATCTAGCTTCTTTCATTTAGCAGTATGTTTTCAAGGCCCATTCACATTACAACATGTGTCGATGCTTCTTTCCTTTTTATGGCTGAATAATATCCATCGTATGGGTATGCCACATTTTGTTTATCCATTCATCTGTTGATGAACATTTGGGCTCTTCCTACCTCTTGAATATAGTGAACAGTTATTGGGGGTTCTCTATGCCCCCAATATAACTGGGTCCGCAGGCAATGTGTGCTGCAAGAGATGGGAGAGACAAAGACACGGGCACAAAAAGTAAGGTGAAAGGATGCAGGGAAGATAAGAGGATCACCAGCATTCCCGTGAGCCAGGTGGCACTGACTGAAATCTAGCACCCCTTTTTATTCTCTTTTTCATGCTATAGATTACAATGATTTCATGTGAAAAGATCATGGCTTACAATGTGTAGAAGTTTCAAGTCTCCCCTAATAGTCACAAGGTGTATTAGCAAATTACTCTTTTATCTGTAGAAGCAGGAACAAATAACTCATTACTAAGCACAACTACACCTTAAGATATGTACAAATAGTATGTCTGAACTCAGCAGCTGTGGCCCATTCAATTGAGGAACAAAGAGATTAGTACTTCTTGTTGGGAGATTAGCTCTCCATTAACTGAGGCGTTCTACTGAGAAAGGGGAGGGAACGAGCTCAACGTGGGGTTTTTAAGAATTGGAGCCTGGGTCCCTTCTCCTGGGATGACATTTTGCAATCTTCCTTTACAGCTGTGGGTGGCTTTCGTATCAAGCTGCTCTGCAGCTTTTTAGACATGAGGCCCCTCAGGCTTTAAGGTGGGAGTCTGCTTTGCTATATTCCCAGATCACTGGAATGTCCCCCAACTAGGCAGTTAACTTCTGCTCTTATCTCCATCTCCTGCTCAGGCAGCATTCCTTCACCTCTTCTCCTCCCATGGCCTCAGAAATGGGGTGCCTAAGACCTTGTGGTCTTATCCCCATCAAACAGTGTCACTATGAACACACGTGTATGTGTATTTGCCTAAGTTTCTATTTTCAATTCATTTGAGTATATATCTAGGAGTAGATTGTGGGGTTATATGGTATCAGATTTGTGCAAAAGTAATTGCAGTTTCAGACCATGAATTTTAAATCATTATAACTAGGCTCAAACACATCTTTATTAATCAAAATAGGAACCATTGCAATCAACACATTTTTGCCAATGACAAATAAGTTTGATTATTTCTGTAGCATAAAAATCTGAGCTTTGGGATTTGACAAACTCTTGGAAAGCATTTTCTGCATTCTGCTGGTTGTGGAAGTGTTTTCCCTGCAAAAACTTTTCGAGATGCTTGAAGAAGTGGGAGTCAGTTGGCGAGAGGTCAGGTGAATATGGCAGATAAAGCAAAACTTTGTAGCCCATTCATTCAACTTTTGAAGTGTTGATTGTGCCACATGCAGTTGGATGTTATCATGTAGAAGAATTGGGCCCTTTCTGTTGACCAATGCCAACTGCAAGCATTGTAGTTTTCAATGTATCTCTTTGATTTGCTGAGGATACTTCTCATATGTAATGGTTTCGCTGGGATTCAGAAAGCTGTAGTGGATCAGACCAGCAGAAGATCACCAAACAGTGACCATGAACATTTTTGGTGAGCGTTTGGCTTGGGAAGGGCTTTTGAGCTTCTTCTTGGTTCAGCCACTGAACTGGTCATCACCGGCTGTTAGATGAAATCCACTTTTCATTGCACATCACAATCTTATCAAGGAATGGTTTGTTGTTGTTTTGTACAATAAGAGAAGACGGCACTTCAAAACGACGATTTTTTTTATTTTTGTCAGCTCATGAGACACCCACGTATTGAGTTTTCTCACTGTTCCAATTTCCTTCAAATGCCAAATGACCATAGAATAGTTGATATTGAGTTCTTCAGCAACTTCTCCTGGAGCTGTAAGAGGATCAGCTTTGATGATTGCTGTTAATTGGTTATTGCCATTTTCTGGTGGCCAGTCCCTGTCCTCATTTTGAAGGCTCTCATCTCCTTTGCAAAACTTCTTGAACCACCACTGCACTGTACATTCATTAGCAGTTCCTGGGCCAAATGTGTTGTTGATGTTGCAAGTTGTCTATGCTGCTTTGCATCCCTTTTTGTACTCAAATAAGAAAATTGTTGAATTTGCTTTTTGTCTAACATCATTTCTAGTGTCTAAAATAAATACAAAATAAACAGCAAGTAATAAGTCATTAGCAAAAAAGCATAAAGTGAGAAATGTTCATTAAAATGATGTATAACATAACCACATTTATTTAAGAATGTATTATAATATAAAACAGCAAATTTCAACAATGCTAAAACCGCAATTACTTTTAGACCAAGCTAACAGTTCTACGTTTATCTTTTTGAGCAACTGCCAAACTATTTTCCAGAGCAGCTGAATAATTTTACTTTCTCACCAGCAATAAACTAGGATTCCAGTTTTCCCAACTCCTTGCCAACACTAGTTAATTTCCAGATTTTTCAGATTGTTATGCTAGCCATACTAGTGGGTGTGAAGTCATACCTCTTTGGGGTTTTGACTTGCATTTTGCTAATGACTAATGATAGTGAGCATTTTTTCATGTGCTTATTGACCATATGTGTACCATTTTGACACTAGACCCTTATCAGATATAGGACTTGCAAGTATTTTCTCTCATTCTGTATACTGTTTTTTCACATTACTTTTTTAAAATTTTTTTATTTCTTTATTTTATACAATTTTATTTATTCTTTTATTTTATTTCAGGAAAATATGAGAGTACAAATATTTTGGTTACATTTTATATCTTTGTCTCTTCCTAGCAAGGGTTAGATGTATGCCCCTCCCCTCCACAATGCTCACCGCATCCTTCCGTTATGAGTCTACCCCCCCAACCCCATTATCCCTGGAGAAAAACACCACCATTTGAGTACCATAGTGTTAATCAGTCAGTACCAATTTGATGGTGAGTACATGTGGAGCCCATTATTCCGATCTTGTGTCACCTCACTTCGAATAATGGGCTCAAGCTCAAAGCAGGAAAATATAAGCGGTGCTACATAACTGTCATTTCTTATAATTAATATTCCATTGTATACATATACCAAATTTTAATAATCCACTCATGAATTGACAGGCACTTGGGTTGTTTCCACATCTTAGCAATAGTGAATTGTGCTGCCATAAACATTTGGGTGCAGATGTCTTTACTATAGAACGTTTTATGCTCTTTTGGGTAGATGCCTAATAATGCTATTGCTGGATAGAATGGTGTTTCTATTTTTAGCTCTTTGAGGTATCTCCAAATTTTTTCCACAGGGGTTGCACTAATTTGCAGTCCCACCAGCAGTGTAAGAGTGTTCCCGTTTCTCCACATCCTTGCCAGAATTTGTTGTTTTGGGAATTTGTGAAAGAGGCCAATCTCACTGGGATTATGTGATATCTCATTGTGGTTTTGATTTGCATTTCTCTAAGGATTAGAGATGTTCAGCATTTTTTTTTATATGTTTGATGGTCATTATTCAGTCTTCTCTGGAAAAATTTCTGTTCATTTCCATTGCCCATTTATTGATGTGGCTGTTTGATTTTTTCTTGCTGATTCTTTTAAGTTCTAGATAGATTCTTGTTATCAGAGCTTTTTCGGATGTGTAGAGAGCAAATATTTTCTGCAATTCTGTAGGTTGTCTATTCAGTCTATGGATAGTTTACTTGGCAGTGCAGAAGCTTTTTTTTATCTTTTCTTTTTCTATTTTAGCATATTATGGGGGTACAGATGTTTAGGTTACGTTCATTTCCTTTGTCCCCCTTCCCCTGGAGATAGAGATACAAGCGTGTTCATCCCCCAGATGGTTACGTTCCTTGCCTTTACACCCCTTCCCCCCAGAGACAGAGCTTTAAGCGTTTTCATCCCCCAGATGGTGTGCACTGTACTCATTATGTATGTATATACTCATCCCCTCCTCCCCTCTTCCATCTGCCGATGCCCAATAAATGTTATTCCTCTATGTCCACTTAGGTGTTGATCAGTTAATACCAATTTGCTGGCGAGTACATGTGGTGCTTATTTTTCTATTTTTGCAATACTTCACTTGGTAGAATGGCTTCCAGCTCTATTCAGGCAAACACATGAAGTGCTATATCACCAATGTTTCTTGTAGCTGAATAGTACTCCATGGTATACATATACAACATTTTATTAATCCGCTCACATATTGATGGGTACTTGGGTTGTTTACACATCTTTGCAATTGTGAATTGTGCTGCTATAAACATTCGAGTGCAGGTGTCTTTTTTATACAGTGTCTTTTGTTCTTTTGGGTAGATGCCCATAATGGGATTGCTGGATCAAATGGTAGATCTACTTGTATCGCTTTAAGGTATCTCCATATTGCTTTCCACAGAGGTCGAACTAGTCTGCAGTCACACCACCAATGTAGGAGTGTTCCTATCTCTCTGCATCCAGGCCAACATTATTGTTTTGGGACTTTTAAATAAGATCCATACTCACTGGAGATAAGTGATATCTCATTGTGGTTTTGCTTTGCATTTCCCTGATTATTAGAGTTGTTGAGCATTTTTTCATAGGTTTGTTGGCCATTGTTCTGTCTTCTTTTGGGAAGTTTCTGTTCATGTCCTTTCCCAACTTTTTGACAGGGTTGTTTAATTTTTTTCTTGCTGATTTTCCTGAGTTCTAAATAGATTATAGTTATCAGCCCTGTATTGTATGTGTAGCTTGTGAAAATTTTCTCCCATTCTGTAGGTTATCTGTTTACTCTTGTGACAGTTTATTTGGCTGTGCAGAAGCTTTTTAATTTGATCAGGTCCCATTTATTTATTTTTGTTGATGCTGTGATTGCCTTTGGGGTCTTCTTCATAAGTTTTTTCCCTAGGCCAATGTCTAGAAGAGTATTTCCAATGTTTTCCTCTAGAATTTTAATAGTTTAACACCTTAGTTTCAAGTCTGTTATCCAGCGAAAGTTGATTTTTGTGAGAGGTGAAAGGTGTGGATCCTGTTTCAGTCTTTTACGTGTGGCTATCCAGTTTTCCAAGCATGCACCATTTATTGAATAAGGATTCTTTCACCCAGTTTATCTTTTTGTCTGCTTTGTCAAAGATTAGATGGCTATACGAGGATGGTTTTATATCTGGGTTCTCTGTTTTGTTCAACTGGTCAATGTCCCTCTTCTTGTGGGACAGGGACAGTAATAAGCTGTTTTAATTACTGAAGCCTTATAGTATAATATGAAGTCTGGTAAATTGATACCTCCATCACAACCAAATGGGCTTCATCCCAGAGATGCAGGGATGGTTGAACACATGCAAATCTATAAATGTAATTTTCCACATAAACAGAAGCAAAAATAAAGACCATATGATCCTCTCAATAGATGCAGAAAAAGCATTTAACAAAATTCAATACCCTTTTATGATAAGAACACTTAACAAAATAGGCATAGACGGGGCTTACCTAAAAATGATGCAAGCCATATATGACAAACTCACAGCCAAAATCATACTGAATAGGAAAACGTTGAAAGCATTCCCACTTAGAACTGGAACAAGGCAAGGTTGCTCACTATCTCCACTTCTATTCAACATAGTGCTGGAACTCCTCGCTATAGCAATCAGACAAGAGAGTGAAATTAAAGGCATCCAGATGAGGGCAGAAGAGATCAAACTCTCACTCTTTGCTGATGATATAATATTATACCTAGAAAACCCCAATTATTCAACCAAGAGATGCCTGGAATTGATAAATGAATTTAGTAAAGTCTGAGGATACAAAATCAATACACACAAAGCAGAGGCATTCATATACGCCAATAACAGTCAGTCTGAGAACAAAATCAAAGACTCAATACACTTCAAAATAGCAACAAAGAAAATGAAATACCTAGGAATGTATTTAACTAAGGAGATAAAAGACCTCTACAGGGAGAACTATGAAAAACTAAAAACTAAATAGCAGAGGACATAAACAGGTGGAAGACCATACCATGCCCATGTGTTGGCAGAATCAACATTGTTAAAATGTCTATACTACCCAAGGTGATCTACAGAATCAATGCAATCCCTTTTAAAATACCATAATCATTTTTTACAGATATAGAAAAAATAATTTTACACTTCCCATGGAACCAGAGAAGACCCCATACAACAGAACCTTTTTAATTCTTGATTATGACCTTTCATGCACAAAAATTGTACATTTTGATGCAATCTAATTTATCTATTTTTCCATATGTTACTAGTGCTGTTTGCATCATATCTAAGAATCCATTGCCAAATCCAAGGTCATGAATATTTTCCCTAATGTTTTCTTCTATGTACATATATTTTTGGAGGGGAATGATTCAAGCTACCATGTGAGCAAAACATGATGCACAGTTAATCACATAAATCAGTTTTAGAGGAATTCCTTTCCCCTATTGAGACCCCTCAGTAAATTCACTGGAAATCATTTAATTGTACACTTAAAACGGAGTAAAGACATGATATGTAAAGTATACTTCAATAAAGAAAAAAAAAGTAAGATTTGATTTGAGGGGACATTTTTTTAGTGACAGATAAAATGGAATTCTTTTTTGCTTTTATCTTCAATTTTACAATATGGCTTAAAGAATAAAACATGACAATTATAGTTAGTTTTGGAAACATTTTGGGGAGAGACTACATGCATTGCAAATTGTTTTTGCAGTTAGAAAATTTTCCA
Organism: Lepilemur ruficaudatus; assembly: GCA_963574885.1. Taxonomy (NCBI): domain Eukaryota; kingdom Metazoa; phylum Chordata; class Mammalia; order Primates; family Lepilemuridae; genus Lepilemur; species Lepilemur ruficaudatus. The sequence continues at coordinate 21,284 of CAUYRT010004179.1, forward strand.
TTGTTATTTTCCTCTTGTTAATGTAATGCACTAATTCTCTGGTTAAGCAGGTGATGAAAAGTCAAGGCATGGAAAGAGATTTTGAATGTAAACAAGTGTTATTTCATGATTTTCTCTTATTGGTTGTTATAATTAACCAAAATCCCCTTATGTTTAGAATAGTATTCAGGTTCCAAAAAAAAAAATTATGCACACATTAACCCAGTGAGAAAGAATGAAAAATAATTTAAAAAGGAGGCATGTTCCATGCCTTGAAGTACATAATCAAGAATGTCACATCACTTCTGCTCACAATCCATTGGCTTGTACTTAATCTTAGCTTATAGTAATTCCCAGCTGTGAAAGAGAGGATGGGAAGGGTATAGTTTAGCTTGGTGCCCATAAGTTCAACTAAAAGTTCTGTTACCATGTAAGAAGAGAATAGGTATTCATGAAAAACTAACAACCTTTACCACAGTTGAGTAAATGTATTGGAGTTATACTTTTTACATGTAACATTTTGTAGTTATTACCCTTTTATAAGGTAAAGATTGCTAAGGAAACCTTTGAGGCCAGTGTGATAGTTCTTCCCTTATTTTGTCTTTCTGGATGACTAAAGATTATATTTTGGTCTTGTAATTAAATAACACAGCCACAATATCTCCATGTTGACAATTCTGTGTAATTTTTGTAAGTGTAGAATGACATTTTGATTAGCAGATCCTGATTTTTTTTTATAATGTATTTTATTACACTTTCTTTTACAGTTTTAGGGAATTCTACTTCAGGGACACAGTTATATTTGGTTTTCATCTATGATTGCTCATTTACTTACTATTTCTATGTTATGTGTTATTTCAGTAACAATAGTCTTTTAAGTTTTCAGTTGTTCCCTCAGCTTTGCACTGTTCCTTTTAATTTTCAGTTTCTTCTTTTAATTTTTTTTTAATTTCAGCATATTATGGGGGTACAAATGTTTAGGTTACATATATTGCCCTTGCCCCACCTGAGTCACAGCGTCAAGCATGCCAAGACAGTGGGCACTGCACCCATTAGATGTGTATATACCAATCCCCTCAACCCCCTTCCCATCTGCCTAACACCCAATGAATATTATTACTATATGTACACTTAAGTGTTGATAAGTTAAAACCAATTTGATGGTGAGTACATGTGGTGCTTGTTTTGTTTTTCCATTCTTGGGATACTTTGCTTAGTAGAATGGGTTCCAGCTCTATCCAGGATAATACAGGAGGTATAGATCACCATTTTTTTTTATGGTTGAGTAGAACTCCATGGTGTGTGTGTGTGTGTGTGTGTGTGTATATATATATATATATATATATATATATATATATGCCACATTTTATTAATACATTCATGTATTGATGGGCACTTGGGTTTTTTCCACATGTGTGCAATTGTGAATTGTGCTGCTATAAACATTCAAAAATGTAGATGTCTTTTTTTTCCTTTCGATAGATGCCCAGTAATGGGATTTCTGGATCAAGTGGTAGTTCTACTTGTAGCTCTTTGAGGTGTATCCATATTATTTTTCACAGAAGTTGTAATATTTTGCAGTCCCACCATCAGTGTAGGAGTGTTCCTGTCTCTCCACATCCACACCAATATTTATTGTTTTGGGACTTCTTGGTAAAGGTCATTGTAACTGGAGATAAGTAATATCTCATTGTTGTTTTGATTTGCATTTCCCTGGTTATTAGAGATGTTGAGCATTTTTTCATGTTTGTTGGCCATTCATCTATCTTCTTTGAAAATTTTCTGTTGATGCCCTTTGCCCTCTTTTTGATAAGGTCATTTGATTTTTTCTTGCTCATTTTCCTGAGGTCTATATAAATTCCAATCATCACTCCTTTATCAAATGTGTAGCATGGAAATATTTTCTCCCATTCTGTAGGTTGTCTTTTTGCTCTCGTGATAGTTTCCTTTGTTGTGCGGCAGCTTTTTAATTTGATCAGGTCCCATTTATTTATTTTTGTTGTTGTTGTGATTGCCTTTGTGACCATCTTCATAAATTCTTTTCCTAAGCTGATGTCTATAAGAGATTTTTCGCAATTTTCTTCTAGAATTGTTAAAGTTTTATGCCTTAGGTTTTAGTCTATTATTCATCTTGAGTTGATTTTTGTGAGAAGTGAATGATGAAGGACCTGTTTCAGTCTTCTACATGTGGCTATCCAGTTTTCCCAGCACCATTTATTGAATAAGGATTATTTCCCCCAGTGTATGTTTTTGTCTGCTTTGCCGAAGATTAGATGGCTATATGAGGACGGTTTTATATCTGGATTCTCAGTTCTGTTCCATTGGTGTATGTCTCTGTCTTTGTGCCAGGACATTCCAAAAGACAGAAAGATTCCAAATCTACAATCTAATGAATTGCCTCAAAGAACTGGAAAGGGATTATCAAATCAACCCCAAATCAAGCAGAAGAAAAGAAATAACAAAGATCAGAGCAGAACTAAATGATATCAAAAATAAGAAAGCTCTATGGAAGATTAATAAAAAAAAAAGTTGGTTCTTTGAAAAAATAAAATGGACACTCCTCTTGCTAGATTAATAGAAGCAGAAAATAAAGGACTCTAATAAGCTCCATCAGGAATGAAAAAGGAGTAATTACAACTTTTACCATGGAAATACAAAATATCATCTATGAATACTAGAAAAACCTATATGCATATAAACTTGAAAACATGGAGAAAATTGACAAATTCTCAGAAACATGAAGCCTCCCTAGGCTCAATCAGGAAGAAATAGAATTTCTGAACAGACTAATATCAAATTAGTGAAATTGGAGCAGAAATACAAAACCTCCCTAAAAAGAAAAGTCCCAGACCAGATGGTTTCTTACTCGATTTTTACCACATCTACAAGAAGAATTGGTGCCTATCCTGCAGAAATTATTCCACAGCATTGAGAAAAATGGAATCCTCCAAAACACATTTTATGAAGTCAACATCACCCTGATACCAAAACCAGGAAAGGATGCAACAACAACAACAAAAAAAAAGAAACTACAGACCAATATTCCTTATGAATACAGATACAAAAGTTCTCAACAAAATACCAGCAAACAGAATTCAGGTGCTTATCATAAAAATAATCCATCACGACCATGTGGGCTTCATCCTAGAGATGTAGGGATGGTTCAATATACACAAATCTATAAATGTAATTAACCACATAAATAGAAGCGAAACCAAAGACCATATGATCCTCTCATTAGATGCAATAAAAACGTTGGACAAAATTCAGCACCTTTTTATGATAAGAATGCTTAGAAAAGGAGGCATAGCCATCTATGGCTATGCCATCTATTAACTAAATAGATGGCATAGCCATCTATTAACTAAAAATGACACAAGCCATGTATGACAAACCCACAGCCAACATCATACTTAATGGGTGAAAATTGAAAGCATTCCCGCTTAGAACTGGAGCCAGACAAGGTATCCCTCTATCACTGCTTGTATTCAACATAGTGCTGGAAGTCCTAGCCAGATCAGTCAGACAAGAGAAGGAAATCAAAGGCATCCCAATGGGGGGCAGAAGAGGTCAAATTATCACTCTTTGCTGATGATATGATCTTCTATCTAGAAAACCCCAAAGATTCTGCCATGAGACTACTGGAATTGATAAACAAATTTAGCAAAGTCTCAGATTACAAAATCAATGTACAGAAATCAGTAGTGTTCCTACACACCAACAGAGTCAATCTGAGAATCAAATCAAATATTCAATAGCAGCAAAGAAAATAAAATATGTAGGAATATATTTAACTAAAGAGGTAAAAGATCTCTATAGGGAGAATTCCAAAGCACTGATGAAGGAAATGGCAGAGGACACAAACAGGTGGAAAACCATACCGTGCTCATGGTTTGGCAGAATCAACATAGTTAAGAGCATAAGACATTCTGTCATAAAGACATCTGCACCCAAATGCTTATGGCAGTACAATTCACTATTGCTAAGCCATGGAAACAACTCAAGTGCCCGTCAATTCATGAGTGGATTATTAAAATTTGGTATATGTTTACAATGGAATATTACTCAATTTTAAGAAATGACAGTAAGCTAGCACCTCTTATATTGTCCTGGATTAAGCTTGAGCCCATTATTCAAAGTGAGGTGACACAAGACCAGAAGAATGGGCCCCACATGTACTCGCCATCAAATTGGTACTGACTGATTAACACCTATTGTGCTCAAATGGTGGTGGTGTTCACTAGGGATTCGGGGGGTGGGAGTAGACCCACATCCAAGAGATGTGGTGAGCACTGTGAAGGGGAGGGGCATGCTTGAAATGTATTTGGGGATGGAAATTAGGAGTCTCAATAGTGAGAAGGAAATCCTCTAGAACTGATTTGTGTGAATAGCTGTATAACTTGGTAAATTTACTAATAACCATTTAATTGTACACTTAAAAAAAATAGGGAAAACAATGCCTACTTCATGGTCCAGCTATAGCTATGAAATGAGATAACATAAGAAATATCTCTAGCCTGGCATCTAGCTTATTATAGGTACTCAATAAATGGAATTTCATAGTATGTAAGCAATAAATGTTAATTTATTCTCTTATTCCTGTGCTAAATATTTCTTCCCTTCTGGGGCTGAAAAATGGACCACATTATTGATGAAGTAAAAGTTATTAATAAGGCCATTAACACAAAAGCACAATTTTATTCCCTTTCTATTTTCTAAATTTAACACCTAATGTTACAGCTTTGAAGTCATGAGCATTTGTTTCAGCCATGAATTCAGCCTTTGAAGTTGGCCAAAGGAACTTTTCCATAATTTAAAAATAAATAAAATATGAATTGCCCTAGTTAAAAAAAAAAGCCTATACTACCCAATCTGATCTACAGATTCAGTGCAATACCTATTAAAATACTAACATCACTTTTCACAGATCTAGACAAAATAATTCTATGCTTTGTGTGGAACCAGAAAAGACCCTGTATAGCAAAAGCAATCTTGAGCAAAAAGAACAAACTGAGAGTCATCAATTTAATAGACTTCAAGGTATACTTCAAGGCTGTAGTTACTATTCCCCTTTATTTCTATCCCCTAATGCTATTCTGTTTCTCATGTAAATGAATAATTCTAATAAATTTTATGCATACTCATTCCTTTGCTTCATTGTTAATAAAGTGCATATTGTAGTATGTGGATTTGCATTTTAGATTTTTGCATCTCTTATTATATATCACTGTTTCTTACTGTTTCACCCAGTGTTATTTTAAGGTCTACCCATGTTGGTATGTATGTATCTAGTCTGTTGTTTCTTTCTCTGGTTACTGAATATTTCAGATATGTTATTTTTTGCTGTGTAAACTTCAAATGATATTGGGATGTTTAATATTATACAAAATATTTTACTAGGTTAATTAAATATATCTTAATTATCTACCAAGTGACATTTTAGTTTGTAATTGAAATTCAACTTAATATTTTGATAATTAAACATAATAATGCAATGAAGTACTTAAACATTTTATAATGATAGCAAATTAAAGTAGTGTAATTATTCACATATGGTTTTCTTGTATTTGACTTAATTAGATTGGAATGAGATTTATATGTTGAATAATTATATGTTTCAGCTAACATTTTCTAAAAAAAATTGCAGTGGAGCTTCAGGCAGTTAATGTACCTGCTTAGTCAGAAAGGATATTTGGTGATTCGATTTTGCAATAGAGTAATAGCTAAATTGAATTTTTATCTATATGTATGAGACATCAGGCAAATTTCCATCCCTACCTAAAGGACAAAGCTAATACATTTACTTTTCTGGATTTGATAGAGAGAAATACTGGCTTTCTTTGATTGATCCTCTTTTTGCAAATGACTTGAATGTAGAACCTGCCGTAGTGCTCAATGACTCAAATTGGTGAGAGGCCTGCTTTCCAGGTGAAGAGGAGCAGTGAAGTGCAGACCTATTCAGTCATATTGATCATGTTGATTCTCTGTTTCAAGTGGACACTGTCAACAGGGAGATTCACTAGGTATTTCATGTGAGAAGAAGTTGAAGCTTCAGCTTTTTTGCCAAGAGGAAGCTAAACTTCTTTTGGGAATGCCAATTATAACTAATTTAATGGTGGTCAGGTGTTTTTTTTTTTTTTTTTTTTAGACATATTATCAAGCTGTTGCCCAGGCTAGAGTGAGTGCCGTGGCGTCAGCCTAGCTCACAGCAACCTCAAACTCCTGGGCTCAAGCAATCCTTCTGCCTCAGCCTCCCAAGTAGCTGGGACTACAGGCATGCGCCACCGTGCCCGGCTCATTTTTTCTATATATATCTTTAGTTGGCCAATTAATTTCTTTCTTTCTATTTATAGTAGAGACGGGGTCT
>CAUYRT010004180.1:0-34395 GCA_963574885.1 Lepilemur ruficaudatus
TCAGCCTAGCTCACAGCAACCTCAGACTCCTGGGCTCAAGTGATCCTTCTGCCTCAGCCTCCTGAGTAGCTGGGACTATAGGCATGCGCCACCATGCCCTGCTAATTTTTTCTATATATTTTTAGTTGGACAATTAATTTCTTTCTGTTTTAAGTAGAGACGGGATCTCGCTCTTGCTCAGGCTGGTTTCGAACTCCTGACCTTGAGCAACCTGCCTGCCTCGGCCTCCCAGAGTGCTAGGATTACAGGCGTGAGCCACTGCGCCCAGCAGGCTCTGATTTCTTGTTCAACTTTTTCTGCTGCTCTACCTTGCCTCTTCATTCCACACATACTTGCTGGGTGCTGTCTATGAGCCGGGCATCATGCAAGGCACTTGGAGATACAACGACGAACCAGGCAGACAGCACAGGCAGTGGAGGAGCCAGACACTTAGCAAAAACACACTAATGATATTGAGCTGCAGCCCTGGTAACTGCCACGAAAGAAATGCAATGTGCCAGAGAAAGGGGACTCGATCTCATCTGGCGGTCAGGCAAGGATTTTTCTTGGGCAGTGACACGTAAAGGATGAGTAGGATCGGGCCAGGTGAAAAGACACCTCCATCCCACACACAACTAGTCTCACGATCTGTCAAGTTCTTACCCCTCTCCTGCTCTTGCTCATCGGGCTGTTTCCCCAGGGCCTCACTCAGTGCCTAGGATGCGTACGTTGCGACAGGAGCACAGGTACATACTATGGGATCAGAAGAAGGATCACTATGCACTGGGCCCTTGAGAAGATGTTTGGAGGAGGCAGAAATTAATCTGGGCTTTGAAGGATGCCTGAAATTCAAGTAAGTACTCCAGGAGGTATAATTAAAGTAAGAGAAGCAAGAAAGTCATGGCCAGGTGCGAGGACTCATAGACGTCTTTACCTCATATCAGGAAGCACTGGGAAAGCTGTATTGACAGGCGGAGCCTAGCTTTTTGTATGGTCTTGAGTATAGGCCAAAGGAGTTTTATATTTAATTTGCATGTGATAGAGAATTCTTGAGGGCTTTTGAGTGTAGAAGTAACTCATTTATGATCATGAGTCTTGGGATCAGATAAGCTTGTGCTCAAATTTTGGCCTTATAAAACATGTGACTTTGGATAAGTTAACCTCTCAGCCCTTTTTTTTTTTTTTTTGAGACAGAGTCTTGCTCTGTTGCCTGGGCTAGGGTGCCATGGCATCAACCTAGCTCATAGCAACCTCAAACCCCTGGGCTCAAGCTCTCCTCCTGCCTCAGCCTCCTGAGTAGCTGGGACTACAGGTGTGCACCACCACACCTGGCTAATTTTTTTCTATTTTTTAGTTGCCCAGATAGTTTCTTTCTATTTTAGTAGAGATGGGGTCTCGCTCTTGCTGAGACTGATCTCAAACTCCTGACCTCAAGTGATCCTCCCACCTCGGCCTCTCAGAGTGCTAGGATTACAGGCATGAGCCATGATGTCCAACCAACTTCTGAGCTTTGATTTCTTTATCTATAGAATGAAATATATTGCTGACCTCCTTATAGTGTTGTTGTGGAGATTATATGAAATAATATATTTAAAGTACTTAGCATAGCATCTGGCACGTACCCAACATAAACGACAGCTATTAATTTTGCTAATGATGAAAGTGGTAAAGATTACGCAGATCAGGACAATGAAGCTTCCAAGAATAAAGACATGGATTATTCACAGTGTCTAGGAACAACCAACCTGCTGGCATGCCAGGCCCAGTAACCAGTTCAAAAAGTTCAGACAAGAGCTAGGCACCAGAGTCTGCTGAGCTCCAGGACCAACTCAGCCTGGAGGTTTGGAGATTCTTTAAGAAACCTGTGTGACGCCGTGGGAGGGTGTCCGCCACGGCAGGAATGGGAAATAGTATCATGCTGAAGAACTGCTCTACTTACTCCTGGATGGCAATCTGCCAGTACCATTCCTGGGTGACAGGGGTCCAGACAATGTCACCAGAATAAAGTTGGGTGTCCATACCTCCCAGGATGAGCTCTCCACCGTACTGATGGGTTGGTTGGCTGGGGAGAAATGTACACAAATGTGAGTTCCCACAACAGAAATAGATCAGGCAGTTCCGTCTCTCCTCTATCCTTTCCTCACTCCCTCAGACACAGAGGTGCTGCAGAACGAGGAGATGCTGACCTCGGAGCTGCTCTCAGGTTCCCCCTGCTGAGGCACAGGGAGAGGAGGCTTCTCAGAATAACACACAAAGTGTTAGTCCATAATTGGACAAGATGGAATCGGAAACCAGGTACCTGAAAACAAACTATGAAGGCATTCCAGAGAAACTCTCCCGAGGGAGGAATTAAGAATGAGAAGAAACACCTCTAGGAGCACCTGGACCGGGGTCTGACAGAGCCCTCAAGTGTGCCATGAGGGGCATGTTCCTATTGCGGTCAAGTCGGTGCTGCACACGCTGAAAGGATTTAGCCCCTATGTGTTCACTGTCCTGGTCCTCCCAGTAGTAGAAGTAAGACATTTTGCCGTCTGGTACCTTGAGTGTCATGTGTTTAGAAAAGAAGGAACAGGAAGTAAGGTTTGACACAAAATTTCAAGGCCAGGTGAAATAAGAAAAGCACTGGATTTGGGATCAAGATATTTGAGTTTGAGTCTTGGCTTCATAACTACTGGTGGGTGACCTTGATCAATACTGACAACCTGTTTGAGCTTCCATTTCCTCCCTGGCAAAATGGGCCTAATAACAGGATTTTTGAGATGTCATTTGAAGCAATTGCTATGAGAATGCTTCATAAAGCCAGACATGGTATAATTATGATTTTATTATTGTTCTCTTTGCTAGTAAAAGTTCATGTGGCTTGTTCTATAGCTCTATAGTTGTGCAAATACGGCAATCTCCAGACTTCCTAAATAAATGTTGAGAGACTGTTGCTCACTTTTAAGAAAAGAGTTATCATATGGCTTATGGCTAATATAATAAAAACTCTTAAAAGTGTATTTAAAATTAAATTCCTCCCAAAATGTAGTTTCAGAAATATTCATTGTGTCAGGAAACTATAACCTGGGCCCCATCTGATCTTGGTTTGCCTAGAGACCCCCTGGAACCTCATTTCCTGAGCCTTCCCAGGACAAGGATTCTTACCGAGAGAAGTAGAAACTGAAGATGGGCTGAGTGAGCTGGCCCTGTTGCAGCATTCCCTGCATGATTGTTGGGGCATTCCCCACCATGATGGATGGGTAGGCCATTCCCAGGATCCCATCAAAGTCTGAATAGTAGAAGGGGGTGGTGGGCTCATCCTCACTCAGGCCAAACTCCTGGTTATTGACGGTGATGTTCTGAACCTGGAGAGACCAGACAGTAGAGCTTGACAATTGAGGTGGACAAATCATGGCTCAGGTGTCCAGGATCCGGAATCCAGAACCTCTCCCAGAGAGAGGAATTTGGCTTTTTTCATGCAGAGCTCACCTATGAGGGTGGGAGTGGAAGGTGAAAGGGCAACAGTGCCACCAACCACGTGAGTCTGGTGGGGAAAAGTGTGGGTGTTGGGGAAGTGTAAGCAGTTGTTTTCAGGAGTTATGATTTCCACTTCCAAGGACGGTGAGAGGAGCAACTGGTTTTATACTGAACAATCTGCATGCAAGAATATTAGAGGAACTGTGGGTGTTTAACCTAAAAATACAAAAAAATCAAAAGACCTCTCTTCAAATATGCAAAGCGCAACAGTGCGGAAGCGGAAGGAAGCATATTTATTCTGTGTGCTTCCAGAGGACAGAGTTAGGACCACAGAGCAAAGTTAGAAGAAGACACAGCAACTTTAGCACAACATAAAGAGTTTTCTATAGCCGGGACTGCTGTGAAAGTGATTCCTGTCTTGGGAGGAAGCTTACATTAGATAGCATTTTTTTTGTGATGTCTCTTTAGTCATAAAATTAGATAGCTTTTGACGTCCCTTCCAATGCTCAGCTTTTGGGATGGTCATACCTACTCAGTAAGCATGGATTTCTCTAATAGCTTAAGGCTCTAGAAAACGGGAGCCAAATCACAGACCTTCAGAGGCTAAGTGAACACTACTCACAGTCACGGTGTCATATCCCAGGACCACGCTCAGGCTGCCACTCCCATAGTACAGTGTATAGATGTCCCCATCGAGTTTGAAGGTGGAGGACAGGCTGGGGTTGAACCTGTTGTGATTGGCTGTGGAAAGAAGAAGAGAATGTTAGTGTCAGTCACTGCTCTCCAAAATGCATGGAGGCAACTAATCCTCAATGGCTCGGGATCATCAAACGCTGGGATAGGGCATCACCCTCAGATCCTTGGCATTGCAGACAAACTGTGCTAGCCCCAGAGAAGTCTGTTCCTTTAGATAACAGACAGTGCCCAAATTCCTTCCAACCCATCACTCCCTAAAGGGCAGATTGCCTCAGAGATGCCAGGGATTCTGGGCCACAGGAGAGCGCTGAGGAGAAGGAGCAATGAAGAATGGAATGAAAGCCTTGGTCTATTTCTGCTGTCTCTCTCCAGAATAGTCAGCGCTTCTGAAATGTGGTGAAGTGACAGGCTGAGAGCAGGACTTCTAGATGTTCCCAACATAAGGAGGGTGAGATATAGATCTGCATAAAGAACTCTGGACTTGGAATCGTAAGTCTGAACTTGAATCCTGACTCTGCCCCTCCATCTGCCCCCATCCGTGGTGTGGAGGGTGGTGGTGGGGTACTCACAGCAGGCCTGGCTCTGGCAGTAGGTGGAGGGCACCCACAGGTTGGAGGAGCCTGTGTCAAAGAGGACTAGGAAATTTTGAGGTGGTGTCCCAATGCTGATCTCCCCAAAGTAGAAAGACTGCAAAGAAAGGTTTGTCACCCTCAGTAAACCACCAAGCCTTATCCTCGGGATAAGCAAGAAGTTGACCCACATTTTGCCCAAATCATTTCTTTGGGGGAATAAGTGGCTTCTCCTACAAGTTCTCCTTCCTATCTGGAGCCAGCTCCTCTCAAGATTCTGCTTTTTAATCTCTAACTGAAAGCCGTTGAGCAGCTGAGACTTATTGGCAAGACAATATACTCTTCCAGATGAATTTCTACTTTAACAATAAGTTAATACCTTCATGGGTTTACTGTGATACGCCAGAATACCCAGAGTTGGAGAAATACTCATTTTTTTCTCCTTTCTCAGTGTCCATCCACCCTCCCACATCTCTCTCTCTCTCTCACACACACTCCTCTCCCCTTCTCTTCCATTGTTAGATACTTCTACCACCATTTCCCTCCCTCCTGGTCACACACTAGCAGGGAGCACAAGGAAGTCTGGGGTAAGAGGTAGCATGGAGAACCAGAAAAACACTTCACTGGGAGGTAGCTTAAGTTCTAAGTCAATTTGGGCCAGTCATGTCACTTACCCAACTCTAGTTCCTTCATATGTAAAACATGGGAGTTGAAATAGGAGATCCCTAAAGTGGCTTCTAGCTCTGATGCTCAACACAACATCTCACTAAGGACAGTCCATAGGACACCAGAATGTTGAGATGCTCTGATGAGACACTGTAGGCTTGAGCACTTTCAGACTTTTGCTCTAGGGACCACTGTGTCTTTCCAAAGAGAGAGAGAGATGTAGTGTCTGGTGCCACTGGAGCTTTTGCCTGCCAGCTTCACATGCATTTTCCTTCTTTTCCCTGCAGCCAGAGATCCCTTTGGATCTCTCAGTTGACTTGAACATTCCCACTATGAATCTCTTAACCATATAAATGGGGTTTTAGAGAGCTGGGCCAGTAATGAGAGGAAAAGAGGAAGAAAAGGGAATTACTATACTATTAGATGGTACCAACTTATAATTTGTTCTAATTCTTTCCATAGGAAGGTGAGACTTAGGTTTAGTAGCCAGTTCAACATAACAGCTAATGAGAGGTACAAATGAGTATCTAAGAATGGTGCTTATACAAGTGTTATGGACACCCCTTGCCCCTTTACTCACATCCAGGTAGTTGGTGATGGGCTCATAAACAACAGCATCATTATTGAAATGATACTTGGCAGCTGGATCAACCTTTGGGTGGTTCCTTAGGAACTGCTCCAGTATACCCTGCTCCTCCATCGCCTGGCGGATAGACTTGCCTTTCCTCAGAATGATTCTGCAGAGAATAGGGTAAACAAAAGGAATGGGCTTCACCGTGGCCCCATTAAAGCAATCCCTTCAATGATCTGAACTGCAGTATTCAAATCTATCTCTTCAGTACTCAAGTAGAGCCGCTTAGAGGGAATCCTCCCAGATTTTAGCAAGCTCTAACCACTGAATTCACTCCAGCATTTCCAGCATGGAAATGCCCTATACCATATTTTCAAGATTTTGTGCTTATATATTGTTTTCAGAGGATAAATGTCTGTTTCTTCCAAGTCCTTCCTTTAAGCTTGGGGCAGGGATTGTGCGTGCTTCCTCCTTCACCAACGAAACACTCCACTCACCCCTGCACACACACACACACATCCCCATCCATTTCAAGCCTTGGCCCCCAGTGGGTGTTCAGTTCATAGTACCAAAAGACAACCTGAATGGCTCTCCAGGAGGCCTGCAGAAGAAGTCCTTTGCTCTTCCCTAGCTTGTCATGCTCTCTGGAGGCTAGAATTCACAATGAAGCCAAATCCCAAACATACCTTTTCACACCTTCTGAGAGATGTAGCCAAGCTAAGACCAAGACCAGGATCTTCATGGTGCTGATTTTCTACTGCCCACCAACACACAGGACACAGTGGCAGTGGCAAGGGTTAAGGCACACAGAGGGAGGTTGAGTCTCTCTCTTATACTCTGATCTCCCTGCACTTTTGGTCTCTTGATATGTAGGCTCTCCTACCTTTGTACTAGCTTGTTTGCCTACAAATCAATGGATTCTGTTTGTTTTTCCCTCTGGCAAACATCAAGGACTTCTCTATTCACTCTGTAGTCAACTTAAAAAGCAAATAATGGCTTTACTGATAGAATCTGAAGATTATGATTTGGTAACAAATGTAAAATGCACCGAGAACAAAAGATCCTGGTCCCTATGTCTACTGAAAAATGGGTGCTGCCAACTTCTGCCGGAACAATGGAATAATGTGCTCTTTGGCGTCTGAGGACATGTACTTTTCTGAGATCTACAGTCTACTCTCTGATGGGAATAAGACCACCAGGGCTTAGGGACCCCATTTCTGAGGCAATGGGAAGAGAGAATGTGAAGGAATGCTGCCTGAGCAGAAGCCAGAGATAAGGGCAGAAGTTAACTGCCTAGTTGGGGGACATTCCAGCGATCTGGGAATATAGCAAATCCGACTCCCACCTTAAAGCCTGAGGGGCCTCATGCCTAAAAAGCCACAGAGTGGCTTGACATGAAAGCTACGCACAGCTGTAAAGGAAGATTGCAAAATGTCAGCCTGGGGAAGGGATGTCAGGCTCCAATTCTTAAAAAACACTGGGCTGAGCTCCTTCCTCCTCTTTTTCAGTAGAACGCTTCAGTTAATGGGGAGCTAACCTCCCAGTAAGAAGTACTAGTCTCTTTGTTCCTCAACCGAATGGGCCACAGCTGCTGAGTTCAGAGGTATCTATACATACCTTAAGGTGTAGTTGTGCTTAGTAACGAGCTATGTGTCCTGTTTCTATACATAAAAGAATAATTAGCTAAAGCATCTTGTGACAGTGAGGGGAGCCTTGAAACTTCTACATATTATAACACATGATCTTTTCACATGAAATCATTGTGATCTATAGCATGAAAAAGAGAATAAAAACGGGTGCTAGACTTCAGTCAGTGCCACCTGGCTCACAGGAATGTTGGTGGTCCCCTGACTTCCCCACATCTTTTCACCTTACTTTTTATGTCTGTGTCTTTGTGTCTGCCATCTCTTGCAATGCACACTGCCCAGGAACCCAGTCATATCTGTCTGGGGACCTGGTCATATTGGGGGCATCATGAACCCCCAATAACTCTCTACTTCTTCTCCTTCTCCGCTCTCTTCCTTTTATCAGTCTCATCTCTAGCCTTCCATATGTGATTCTCATAGCCCACACTTTTTGCTCTTTCATTTTTTTTAAATGCACAAATTAGTCAACTTTTATTGAATGTCTACTCTATGTCCACTTCTTACTAGGCTCTGGGAGTGCAAAGATAACTAAAATTTGCACCCTTGTGATGCAAATGTCTGCATTTCTGCTGGAATGACAGACACATAATCAAACTATGAGGCAATGTGATCACTCTAGACATTCAAATGTTTGTTGAATGAATGAGAGGGATAGTAATAGTATTCATAAAGCAAAAAACGGGAGGGGATGATAGCTCCTGGTGGGATTAAAAAGGCTTCACAGAGGAGGTAACATTTAAGTTGATGATCTTGCAGGAGGCTAGATGAGGAAGTAGGGAAGGTTAAAAAAAAAAGCCATTGGAAGCAGAAGAAAAGCTTGAGCAGTAGCACAAAGCAATGAAGTTGTCTGATGAGTTCAGAGAACATTGTGGCCAACAAAGCCAGAAGAGTGATTCTCGGCATGACTGCTCACCAGCCCAAGGTGCATCACAGGACCTGCCTGAGCATGCCCAATTCCCATCATGACAATTTTCACTCTGGAAATTATTTTCACTCAAGAAACCATTTGAAATGAAAAAGTCTATAATGCTATAATAAGAACAGCTTCGAGTCTACAATACTATATTGAAGCAGTACCTATTTAATTTCTTCAAAATTTTAACTATTATTCTATCAAATTATTTATGATATGCCTCATGACTGACTACAACACACAAGAGCACCATGGATAGAACTGCTGGACTACTATACTAGTAGTACTATAACTACCAGACTACTATACTAGTAGTATGGCTTGTACTATAGATAGTACTAGGTGTCTGCATGGGCAGACAGGTACATGATTAGAATCTGGTAAGGTGAACCCTGTATGTCATGCTAAGCAATATTGACTTAATTCTGTAAGCAGTAAGAAGCCATTAATGTTTTCTTCAATCTAGCAAGTGACACACTTAGTGATTTTTCTATATACCATTTATACGTACTTTTTTAAAAATATCGTATCCTTTTAGAAGTATTGAATGAAAAAGGCCCCTTATCAAAATGATTCTCTAAGTAAAGCAGCTGGCATGGAACCTTATCATGAGTCTACCCTGAAGCTATGCACAGACCCAAAGAAAGTTCAACTTCATGTGTATGATTTAATTTTTCTTTATAGAAGTAAGCTTTTAAAGGAAATTTAAGAGCTTCCAAGGAAATGCTTATGACCGTAACTCCCACGTATGGAACACCAACTTCGTACCAGGCACGTATTTCATTTAATCACTGCAACTTCCTGGTGAGGCTAATTCGACTTCCCCAAGAACACAAGTTAATAAAAGGTGGAACTGGGGGCCTCAGATCTGGTCTGTCTGAACTCAGAACCTCTGTCTCACCACAGCCTCCTCCGCTAGGCCTGGTGTGCTCAAGCTATCTTTGCTTCAATATGCATGAAGCTTTTAGTTTTAATAATAATGAGAAAATATGTATATTTGATTTTTTATAGAAAGCCATAAAAGCTATAATTGCTTTTCTCATACACTTTTTCCTTCCTGCCTACACATAAAAAGTAATCTTAGGTTGGGCGTGGTGGCTCACACCTGTAATCCTAGCACTCTGGGAGGCCGAGGCGGGCGGATCGCTCGACGTCAGGAGTTCAACACCAGCCTGAGCAAGAGCGAGACCCCATCTCTACTAAAAATAGAAAGAAATTAATTGGCCAACTAAAAATATATAGAAAAAATAAGCCAGGCATGGTGGTCCATGCCTGCAGTCCCAGCTACTTGGGAGGCTGAGGCAGAAGGATTGCTTGAGCCCAGGAGTTTGAGGTTGCTGTGAGCTAGGCTGATGCCACGGCACTCTAGCCCGGGCAACAGAATGAGACTCTGTCTCAAAAATAAATAAATAAAATAAAATAAAATAAAATGAAATGAAAAGTAACCTTGTGTGCTACTGCCACCTGGGGGCAATATTACTAACCTACAAAAATTGGTTTTTGAAAGGTGAAAGTAACCTTTGATGTGACTCTGCAAAATCCAGGTCAGAAAGTGACAACACTTGATCAGATCTCATTTATTTATTTTTGTTGCTGCTGTGATTACTTTGGGGGTCTTCTTCATAAATTCTTTGCCTAGGCAGATGTCTGTAAGAGTTTTCCCAACATTTTCTTCTAGAATTCTTAAGGTTTCACACCTTAGGTTTAAGTCTGTTATCCATTGTGAGTTGATTTTTGTGAAAGGTGAGAGGTGGGGATCCAGTTTCAATCTTCTGCATGTGGATATCCAGTTTTTCCAGTACCATTTATTGAATACAGGTTCTTTCCCCCAGTGTATATTTTTGTCTGCTTTGTCAAAGAATAGATGACAACAGGAGGATGGTTTTACAGCTGGGTTCTCAGTCCAAACCTCTGCACAGCCAAGAGAAGACTGAAATCATATCAAGTATCTTTTCTGAACACAATAATATAAAATTAGAAATCAACACCAGAAGAAATTTTAGAAAATTGACAAATATGTGGGAATTAAACAATACACTCCTGAGCCAATAGGTCAAAGAAGAAATCAAAAGGGAAATCATCAATTATCTTGAGACAAACAAAAATTAAAATACAATAAATTAAAACTTATGGGATACAATAAAAGCAGTGCTAAGAGGAAAGTTTGTAGCAATAAACACCTGCATTAAGCAGAAAGAAATAGCCTGGTAATCCCAGCAACTTGGGAGGCTGAGACAAGAGGATTGCTTGAGGCCAGGAGTTTGAGACCAGCCTGGGAAACATAGCAAGACCCTGTCTTTATAAAAATGAAAACAATTAATTAATTCACGTTCTCACAAGGGAGATTTGCCACTCTCTGAGGATGGCTAGCTGGGCACGGAAGATCTCTTGAGCCCAGGAGTTGGAAGCTACAGTGAGCTATGATTGCGCCACTGCACTCCAGCCCGGGAAACAGAGCACGAGCCCACCTTTAAACAACCTAACTTCACACCTCAAGGAACTAGAAAAAGAATAACAAACTCAGGCCAAAGTCAACAGAAGGAAGGAAATAATAAAGATTAGAGCAGAAATAAATGAAATAGACACTAGAAAGACAATAGAAAAGATCAACAAAAAGCTACAATTTGGTTTTTGGACAAGATAAATAAAATTGACAAACCTTTAGCTAGAGTAACCAACAAAAAAAAGAGAGAGGACTCAAAATTATAAATAAAGGCAGCATTACAACTGAAAAGCATTACAAAGAAATACAAAGGGTCACAAAAGACTACTATGAATAAATATACACCAAGAAATTGTATAACTTAGAAGAAATGGATAAACTCCTGGAAACATACAACTTACCAAGATCGAATCATGAAGAAATAGAAAATATGAATGAACCAATAATTAGTAAGGAGATTGAATCAGTAATCAAAAACCACCCAACAAAGAAAAACCTAGGACCAGATGGCTTCACAGGACAATTATACCAAACATTTAAAGGAGAAAATTAATGTGAATTATTCTCAATCTCTTTCAAAAAAAATTAAAGAGGAGGGAACACTTTCAAACTCATTTTAGGAAGCCAGCATTGCCCTCATACCAAAACCAAATAAGGACACTACAAAAAAAAAAAAATAAAATTGTAGGCCAATATCCCTGATGAAGATGCAAAAATCCTCAACAAAATACCAGCAAACTGAATTTAACAGCACATTAAGAGTCATACACCATCACCAAGTGGAAGTTGTCCCTGGGATGCAAGGATGGCTCAATTTATGCAAATCAATAAATGTGATAAATAGAATGAAAATGATGACATAGATGCAGAAAAAGCACGTGACAAAATTCAACATCCTTTCATGATAAATTCTCTCAACAAATTAGCTACAGAAAGAATGCACCTCGACATAGTACAGGCTATCTATATGCGACAAGCCCACAGCGAGCATCACACTCAGTGGTGAGAAGCTGAAAGTTTTTCCTCTGCAATCAGGAACAAGCCAAGGGTTCCCATTTCTATTCAACATAGTACTGGAAATCCTAGCCAGAGGAATTAGGGAAGAAAAATAAATAAACAGAAGGCATTCAAATTGGAAATGAAGAATTTAATTGTCTCTGCAGATGACATAATCTTAAATATAGAAAGCTCTAAAGACTCCATCAAAAAACTGTTACAAGTAATAAATTCAGTAAAATTGCAAGATACAAAATCAACATAGAAAAATCACTTGTGTTTCTATACAATAACAATGAAGTGTCCAAAAAAAGAAGTTAAGAAGATGAACCCATTAACAACAGCATCAAAAAACTAAAATACTTAGAAATATATTTAACCAATGAGGTAAAAGATCTGTACACTGAAAACTATAAGACATTGATGAAAGAAATTAAAGACAACAAAAATAAATGGAAATATATCCCATGTTCATGAATTGGGAGAATTAATATTGTTAAAATGTCTATACTACCCAAAGCGATCCACAGATTCAACGCAATCCCTATAAAAGTTCCAAGGGCATTTTTCACAGAAATAGAAAAAAATAATCCTAAAATTCAGATGAAACCACAAAAGATCCTGGATAGCCGAAGTAATCTTGAGAAAGAACAAAGCTGGAGGCATCACACTCCCTGATTTCAAACTATATTGCAATGCTATAGTATTAATAATTACAAGAGGTGATACAGGCATAAAAATAGACACATAGACCAATGAAATTGAATACAGAACACAGAAATAAACTCACACATATATGGTCAACTAATCTTTGATAAGGGCACCAAGAACACAATGAGAAAAGGAAAGTCTCTTCAATAAATGGTGCTAGGAAAACTGGATATCCACCACACAAAAGAATGAAATTGGACCCTTATCTTACACCATATATAAAAATTAACTCGAAATGGATTAAAGACTTGTGTAAGATCTGAACCCATAAAATTACTAGAAGAAAACACAAGGGGGAAAGTTCCTTGACACTGGTCTTGGCAAAGATTTTTTTGGATATGACACAAAAAGCACAGGCAACAAAAGTAAAAATAAACAAATGGAGCTACATCCAACTAAAAAGCTTCTGCATAGTAAAAAGTCAACAAAATGAAAAAGCAACCTACAGCATAGGAAAAAACATTTGTGAATCATATATATGATACGAGGTTAATATCCACACTATATAAGGAACTCACACAACTCAATAGCAAAAACATACACACACACACAAAATTTTTAATGGGCAAAGAAACCAAACAAGCATTTTTCCAAATAAGACATAAATCATCAACAGATACATGAAAGGTGCCCAACATCACTAATCACCAGAGAAATGCAAATTAAAACCACAATTATAGATCATCTCCCACTGGTTAGGACGGCATTACAAAAAGACAAGAGATAACAAACGTTGCCATAGGATAGAGAAAAGGGAACCGTTGTGTACTGTTGATGGGAATGTAAATTGGTACTACTGTTATGGAAAACAGCATGGAGATTCCTCAAAAAATTAAAACTCTAACTACCATATGATCCAGCAGTTCCACTTCTGGGTATATATCCAAAGGAAAAGAAATCAGTATGTTAAAGAGACAGCTACACCCTAATGTTCACTACAGCTTTATTCACAACGGCCAAGGTATACAATCAGCCTAAGTGTCTATCAATAGATGTCCAGATAAAGAAAATGTGATACACACACACACACACATGAGATTACTCAATAAAAAAGAAGGAAATCCTGCCATTTGCAACCACATAGATGAACCTGGAGGATACTATGCTAAGTGAAATAAGCCAGACACAGAAAGACAAATACGGTATGATAAATACAGTATCTCACTCATACGTGGAATCTAGAAAAGTTAAACTCGGAAACAGAGTAGAATGGCTGTTGCCAGGGGCTGGGAGATGAGGGAAACATGGCAATATTAATCAGAGGGTACAAGCTTTCTGTTATAAGATGAACAAATTCTGGGAATGTGATGTACAGCATGGTGGTAATGGATGTGTTAATTTTATTGTGATAGTCATTACACATGTATATCAAATCATGTTATACACCTTGAATACATACAATATTTGTGAACTAAATATTTCTAAGATAAAAATAAACTAAAAAAAAATCTAAATGTCACTCGATCAGGGAAAATGTACCACTCCATGCCTCGGACATGACCGTTTTCTAGGAATCTCTACTTATTTTGGCTAGCACTTAAATACAACACTGATTTCGTCCTGTCCCTCTCTCCCTAAGCTAAGCTTCTGCAAGCGGGATAAGCATGTCTGTCTTGCTCACTGCCAAACTCATGATGCCCAACAGCTTGTGATACATCGTAGCTGCTCACCAGTGAATGACTGATGATTTCTCTACCTCAATTCTGAGCCATCTGGAGTCCTCAACAGGTAATCTACATCCGTACTTCTCAAATTTTAACATGCATAAGTCACCTGGGAAGCTTTTGAAAATGTAAATTCTGATTTAGCAGGTCTGAACGGTTTGTATTTCCAAGTTCCCGATCATGTCAATGCTGTTGACCTATGGACCAGACTTTGAGGAACAAGTCAACACCTTATAAAATCGAGTAAGCCAGACACAAAAGACCAAATATTGTATGATCCCACTTACATGAGGAACTTAAAACAGTCAAATTCATAGAAACAGAAAGTAGCATGGAGATTGCCAGGGTCTGGGGTAAGAGGGGTTATTGTTTAATGAGTTTCAGTTTGGGATGATGAAAAAGTTTTGGAAATAGATAATGGTAGGAGTTGAACAACAATATAAATGGACTTAATACCACATTGTACACTTAAAAATGGTTAAAAGAATACATTTTACATTATATTTTGCTATAATTTCTTTTAAAAACCAACTAAAAAATGTCAAATGAGGCCCAAGTTGGTCCTGTCACAAGGACTCCACCACCACAGGTCCAGAGATGGGGGTGGACACACAGCTGTCTCACCTGTCTCTGGGTGCCTAGATTAAAGGCAGCATTAATGTTCACTCTGCCAAGCAAACTGAAGTTGGATAATGGCTTTAAAGGGTCCCATACATCAGCCAGATTCTAATTCTACTCAGAGAGTTTCTGTGAGACAAGTTGCAATTGCAGAACCTGATTTAATTTATACACATGAAGTGCATTTCCTGATGCAATTTACTTCGCAATTTGCTTGGCTGAGACCCCACGTAAGCGTTACTGCCATAGTGGAGATTTTCAGTTTGGAACTGAAATCCCTAATGCTTATAACATGGGGCCTGCCAAAGTGAAATGTTTAAGTAGAATCCGGCACGCCCCCATCACAGGGACAGGTGAGATGTACCTATATTCACTGAAGGAACTTTCAACTAATTACGCTGGCTGGGCTTCCACCAGAACACCACCTTAACATTGAAGAATGCTGTCTGGGGATTAAACTCTTGTTCGTAATCTTTTGGATTTTGATGACCCATTCATCATGTAGTGAAGCTGCAGAACATCATTTATGAGACAAGGAGGGTTTCCACAGTAAGTGGAATATTACATTAAATGTTACGCCAGATGGTAAAAGATCGCGGGATCACTGATGGCATCTACAACTCAAAACAAGAGTTAACCTTTCCTCTCCCTCTAGATTGTACTGGTCCCTCTGGGTTGTGCTAGTCCTGTGATCATGTAATGATGACAAACTCCGTAATTGCCCGTTTTTGATGGAGAAGTTCACAAGAAAATGCGTTTGGGCTCCAAGAGTGGAGCCTTGTTTACATTCTGAAAACTGTATTATGCAGTCTGTTGATGAAGTTCTTGAGAGAAATTTTAATTCAAAATTGAGACTACAGCTTGCTGACACTCTTTCCAAACACCATCGATTTCCTGCACAAGTGATTTTAATGTGTTCAGTGTGACCCACAGATTGGCAATAAGCAGCTTGCTACAGTGACTAGATAGGAATTCTTTGTTTCCTTTTTTTCTTTTCTTTTTTGAGACAGAGTCTCACTCTGCTGCCTGGGCTAGAGTGCCGTGGCGTCAGCCTAGCTCACAGCAACCTCAAACTCCTGGGCTCAAGCGATCCTTCTGCCTCAGCCTCCTGGGTAGCTGGGACTACAGGCATGCGCCACCATGCCCTGCTAATTTTTTTCTATATATTTTTAGTTGTCCAGCTAATTTCTTTCTATTTTTAATAGAGACGGGGTCTCACTATTGCTCAGGCTGGTCTCAAACTCCTGACCTTGAGCGATCCGCCCGCCTCAGCCTTCCAGAGTGTTAGGACTACAGGCGTGAGCCACCGCGCCCGGCCTCAGCTTCTTTTGCATATATTAACTTTCCTTAGATGCCCTAAAGCTTCCCAGAATGCAAAAAACAGTTAGTGTATGCCCTACTGAAATGCTTATGTAACTGTATCTTGGAACACACCTTTTTTCTATTCTCATTTAGTTTGTAGACACAATGTCAAACAACTACTAAAATACAAAGATACACTACCCATGCTCTCAAATTGCAAGAATAAAAATCAGAGCCCTTTACTTTCAGGTCTAGAAGTGGCAAGAAAGTTTTAGAGCCCTCTGGAGTTGAATCTAATTTTAAAAATAAAACATAGGGACCCTCCTATCTCCTGCCCTTTCTAACATGTTGTCCAGAGGAAATAAGGCTGGAGGCCTGGAGCAGTTAGAGCTTGTTTTTGCTGCTGTAATGTGATTGTGAACCAGTAGGTAGTATCTGTACAGCTATTAAAGAACCAGAGTCCAACTGTCCTGTGTCTGATGCCTTCAATGTTCCCTGTGGTTCCAAGCACTACTCAAGGGGTGAGCCTCCTAGACCTTAGTGGACCAGAGATCAGCAGTGGAATATACTGGGTTGGGTTAACTGACTTCAGAGTAAGAACAATGATACCAAATGGATTCACTCCAGTGTTTAGAACCAGTGAAATTAAATGCAAAATATTTGTATGTTTTTAAACAAACAAAATAAGTTGACCACATTTCCACCTGTCATCAGAAAGTCCATGCTCACTTTACTGGAACTATGCTCACGTCAAGGACCTAGTGAATCACTCACTTCATAAGTGATGTTGCATTTCTAATTATTTTGAGGTCACCTTCTATTTTGAACTATCTTCTTTGCTCACGGTAACATACACATTCATCCAGAATTGCGGTCATTCCTACTGACTTTGAGTAGGTTTACAAATATTTTGGTGGCAATCACTAATAGATGTGAATTATGCTCATCAGCACAGATCTATCTGAATTCAAACTTTTTTTTTTATAATAAAAGGTAATGTGGTTCTTAAAAAACTGTTTTCTTTGATGTCATTTTAACCACCTTGACACACATATGTATATATATTTCCTTGGATTCTTACTTACCTCTTTCGCCAAGTCTTTTCTCCACCATTCTTAAGTCGATGAGGAAAAGGGCTATGCACATGTAATTCCTACTCGGTTCACACCCCTCATCCCCTTTCTCTAAGTGACCACAAAATTTAAATTTTACTTCTTAAGGTAAAATTACTTAAGTAATTAAAAGAACTTAAGTGATTCTACATACCCTTCCTACTCCCTCCCAAGTTATAAGAACAATGGAAGACTTTATTCCCACTCCACCCCAACCCCATGAGATCATGTAACTACAAATTCCCTTGTTTTACTCAAGGGTAATCATGGCAAGGATGAAGCACGGAAGTTTTCCTTAGAAATATTTTGCCCATATTCCTTCAAATTGCCCCAGTTTCATAAATTAAACTTGCAAAGCTCAAAAGTATATAATTGCTTATCTTTTCTTTTCTTTTTTTTTAAAGAGACAGGGTCTCACTGTTGCACAGGCTGGAGTGCAATGGCATGATCATAGCTCCCTGCAATCTCAACTCCTGGGCTCAAGCCATAAACCTGCCTCCGCCTCCTGAGTGGCTGGGACTACAGGTGTGCGCCCCACACCAGCTAATTTCCTTCTTTCTTCTTTTTTTTGTAGAGATGGTCTCACTACGTTGCCTAGGCTGGTCTTGAACTCCTGGACTCAAGAGATCTTCCCACCTTGGCCTCCCAACTGCTAGGATTACAGGTGAGAACCACTGTGCCTGGCCCCAATA
Source organism: Lepilemur ruficaudatus (assembly GCA_963574885.1). Lineage (NCBI taxonomy): Eukaryota > Metazoa > Chordata > Mammalia > Primates > Lepilemuridae > Lepilemur > Lepilemur ruficaudatus. Next base: position 18,035 of record CAUYRT010004180.1, read on the forward strand.
ATATTTAGTTTCAATACAATCAGTAATTGATCCATGACTTCTAACTGACAATAGCCACTCCACCAACCCAAGGAATAAATAAATGTTTACACCCCAAGTTCCAACAAGCTATTCTGGGAAGCTGGAGATGCACAGAAAAAATAATGTGAGCTACTGACACCCTGATGATTCACATATAAGAGAAATATGTCTAACTGCACATAGCACACATACTTCAAAAAAGACAGGCCAACAATGCCTAAACTCTTTATTTTACCAATTGGTATTTCTGATTCTCTTCCTGATGCTGGGTTTAAAAACCTTAGGAGTCTGCAAATACAACACTCACACTTTCTATATCCAGGTAACAGGGCCCAGAGGCAGAAGAGGTCAGGTCCCAGGCTGTCTTCAGATAGGAAAAGCAGTAAAGATTTTTCTGTAAGTTAGTGCCAGATTTTTAACTTAACTGAAAGGCCTTATTGAAGCTCTCCATCATCCCCCAACTTTTCCCTATGGCATCTATCACAGAAAAACACTCCTCTCTCATATACACAATACCATTGGGGAGCAGAGGGAAGGGAGTGGGCATTACACAGTTACCAGTTACCAGCCAAACTGCTTATTCAGCCAGAAAATGGATTTCTGATTCAGTTTAGTGGCAAAGAGTTGTATGAAACTGTGGCATGTCCTACCTCTTTCTCAAAGTGAGGTGGGCTGAATTTTTGTGATTGGAAGCATTTCCCATGGTAATGGTGACTTAAGCACTATAAAAAAATAAAATCGATCCCTATGAGTAGTATAAGAGCTGGTTCCAAGAATCCAGGGATACCTGCATCCCATACCGCACCCAGACCTGGCCAATTCCTCAAAAACAGCTATATGGGAAGCATAAAACACTTCTATCAATCTTTTTTGGCGAGAGGGTGGGGCAGTGCTTAGGGACTATGTGGGTTGGATATATTTATTCCCCTCCCACCAATAACCACAGACCTATACACACACTCAGACATACATACATATCCATTTTTCGGGAAGTTTTTCCTCCCTGTGACTACAGGATCTCAGAATCCAGCCTTCCTCAGGCTGGGAGACAGTGCCCACTGCCACTGCACCGATCTAGTGTGTCAACATACTACAGAAGGCTCCTGTGTTGTCTCACGAGCTGAGGAGGCAGGGGCAAAGAGGTGGATACTCATGGGGGACTGGCTTTTTGTCTTAAATGCAATCTACTCGGCAACACTCTCAGGTCCAGGGGCTGGGAGAGGTTCTGTGGGCACAATATGGTGGACGACCTGATGGTCCCAGCCCACTGTGGTAAGGAGAGAGTGATTGAGCGGGGACCAAGTAGCATCTCTCACAAAGTCTCTGTGGGCTCGGCTTCTGAACCTAGAAAAAAGAAAAAAAAAAAGTCAAGACATGGCAAAGATAAGAAGAAAAAGCAGACCTGGAAAAGAAAGAGAACCCAGCACACCCAGGGCACATTGTTCGTGTGTGTTACACCCATTTCACCATCTGTGTAGCAATGTAGCTACCCACAGGGGATGGTGGCAATCACCTGATCTGGTCCTCTATTTTCACAGAGGAAGAAGTGGTGGATGGAGCGAGGTAGCAACACGGGCCAGCATCAGGCAGCACACCGTGGCAGAGGGGAGTACAATCCAGGTTCTTCCTTCTGGTGCCTTTTACCCCACGGCAAGTTGCATTTCACACACACGGCTCGTTATGTGGAAAGGGTAGACTGCCCCCTTGTGGGAGAGGCTGGAATGCTAGACTGAGAAATTCCACCCATATTCCTCCTCTACCAGGGACACAGCTGGCTGTGAATCAGCCCCAGGAACAGAGCGCTGGTCTCAGTCAACTGTCTGCCTGCTTCCATCACCCAGGCCCTTCAGACACAGATGGAGAATTCTCTCCAAAGAGACAACACATTTTTCTGAAAAGGAAAAAGATTTGCCTACCTGCTGCTCCCCCTGCCGGACTCCCAGTCACAGGACTTTATTTCATACTTACACCTCAGAAAGGTTTGAGTCCAGCACGGCAAGCGAGCAGTCTTCACTGAGAGAGGCCAGGAAGGGAACACTAGGAGAGGGAGACGGCACTGTGAAAGGTGGAGCCCACGGATCCCAGGACATAACCTGGACGGGCCCAGCCCCATCCCCACTGTACACTGACCCAGAGAAGGCGGCCTGACCCACTTTTGGCTACGCCTGGCTACCACTCAAGTCTACGTTACAAGTTCCAAGGAAAGATGAAGGAAATGAAGCAAAGCCAGGTTGACAATCATCTTGGCAACGAACTACCTACCCTATCTGGTCTCTCTACAGCTTCAGTAGTAACCCAGAAACACAGGCTCTTCCAACCTCATAGTCCTAGAAGCCCACAATATTAATCATTTTGGGTGTTGAGCAGCAATGGGAACAGATTTCAGCTATTTTCAGAGACTGTACAACCTGAAAAACGATTAGGGTCTTAAGAGGTCTTTGACATTCTGAAACCTCAGCTAGAACACTATCTGCCTTAAGGAAATACCTAATCAGCCAATACTTTACCAACATACACACCCCGCCTTGCTGTTCCCATTCATATCCACCAGGCCCCTGATGACAAAAAACAGTACCTGTGTGGGGAGAACACCAGCCCGGTAACACACTGGGAGTGTACAGCTGAGCTGAGGGCACAGCTTGCACTCTTGGTGTCCACAAGGGAGACAGTCCCATCCTCATCACCTACAGAAAAAAGGAGGAGTGTGTCACAGTGGTAAAGAGCATGGGCTTTGGTGTTAGCAAGACCTGGATTTGAATCTACTTCCTCAAGAGTGGACAGATTAACCACTCTGAGCATCGGTTTCCTCTTCTGCAAAGTAGGAATAGTAAGTCACTGGATGGTTGTGTAAATCAAATTAATGGATGAAGTAGTTATTATTTTAACCACAAATTAGGTTACCATATGCATGGCCTCATCACCATGATAGCTCCACACCTACCCACAGTAGAAGAGAATTCCCTATCCAGCAATCCACTTGCTTTGCGGCTCAGTGACTTCTAGCTACACCCTGAATACAGGAGCTATAACAATGAATCAGGAATCGAATCCACTGGGGAAAAAGCATCATGTTCTTTAAAGCTAAACTAAAACTACTTTGGGATCATCCCACCTCTCCAGCCCTCCATTAACATAATTCATGAAGTTAGCTCTTTCTCTCTTATCATTGCCCTTCCTGCAGTCGATATGAAGTCTGGCACGCTGTCTTACCAAAGACAAAGACTTCGCTTTGCTGAGGATGCCAAGCCAGTGAAGTAGGAAGGTAGCCAGAGGCATTGCAGCCTGCAAAGGAGAAAAGAGAGGTCTGGAACAAAACTCAGAGCCCAGAAGAAGCAGCTTCTCAAACAAGGTCACCCTAAATCCCCAGAAGCACCTTTACTTGGTTTCCCAAACCCTACTAAGGCAATAATGTCCTCATCCTTGAGCCTCATAGCCTACATTTACATACTGGCCTCCTGCCCTTTCTGGACATGAGTCACGGGCAAATCTCAAGAACAAAGCATGAAGATAACAATTCTGGCCCCTTTGTCCACCCATCTAGCAAAGTAAATCTTCTACCTGGGAACTGGCCCTTTTATTGCACTGAATGGACCTAGCAGAGCTTCCGTGGGAAAGGAGGAGATTATGTCCCTTATGTCACAGTGACTAGACTGGGCATCTGGCGACTTTGATTTGACTCTGGCCAAAGAAAGCCTCTTCCAGGTAGGTTCCTAGTACCACTCTCACCACTGGCTTTCACACTCACCCATCTGTGATGCTGGCTTAGGACAGCGGGTATCCCAGAGTAAAATCCTATTGTCCTAGAAGGAAGAAGAACAGAAAAAGGCTTCACAATCCAAAGAAGCAGCGAATGGCCAGGAGATCTCTACTCTGGAAACCTTGGCCTACAGAGGATCGGAGTGTGGTTAGGGAAGGAGAAGAGGTTGTATCTCACCTCACTGCATGAAAGAAACACAGAGTCCTTGTGAGGAGAGGCAGCGACACAGGTGACCTGGCCAGCATGAGCTGCAAAGGAGAGAGGAGAAATATGACAGAGAAAAAGCTGAGGCATTACAAGAAGGCAAGCCCAGGTCCAATCAAGGGGCAGGGGGGTGTGAAACACGCCTGGGCTCATGATACAATCTAACACATTTTGCTGGAGATTACGGATTAGACAAAACCTAAGAGGAACAGTTTAAAACCTAAAAAGGCTTGTGAGAAAATGAATTAGTAAAGACCACGAAGCAGAAATACTGGCGGAATTTACAGTTAAAACATCCTGGATGTAGGGGCTAAATATTAACAATTCTAGAATAGCAGTTGTCATGCCGGAATACACATGCCTCCAAGCAGGACACATAAACTTCTGAGGGAGTTCTGGGCACTGACAATTTTAAAGGAATCAATTTTTCCAATGTTCTCTTTCCCTAAAATTGAGTTGCCTCTGCTTCCACAATGACTGTGTCCCTCTTCATAGAAGGAACCTCTTACCCATCCCAAATCTTTCCATGGGACAGTGCTCAGAGGTATAAAAATGCACGCAAGGGTTCCAAACTAAGGGACAGAAGCGGCTTTCCCCTAAGAGCCAAAGAGCAAAAGAAAGACACCCCCTTCAGTCACACCATAAACACAAGCGTGGTTCTGCGACTTAACTTTTGTGTCTGTCTAATAATGAGAACTAAAAAGTATGACAGCTGGTTGTCATAAGCATATGTTCAACAAGTTACCTGAATTCAAAGTGACGTCAGACCTTTTCTGACAGAAGGTTTAGTCTAACTTGGTCAACTGGCTTAACAATGCGGATTGTTTTTTGCCAGTTTTGCTATTTGGTAGACATTTTGCATAAATTAAATAGGCTTAATCTACAAATCCAAAATTTTGACAAACATACGCTTGAAGTAAGTGTATAATAAATGACATGCCAGAAATAATCTTCTTTGTAACTACTTCAATTTTGAAAATCACTGCTACGTATGAATTAGAGGCTGTGGAAACCACCTTCTCTAAAGTCATTTAACTAGACTTTCCAAGACAGTCTGAATATGGGCCTACCCTGAGGCAGAAGGACAGGATTAAATCACCTTCCCTAGTTCTTTCCTAGCCCTAGAGTCCACAGGAAGCCAACAGGATAACAAGTCAGAAAAGGAATTAATTGCTAGCTTGAAAAAAAGCAAATCTCTGGGATAAGCACCACGGTGGTGTACAGAAGATGAAGAACATGTGGTTCCTCTACCCTCAGAGGATTTGGAATTCAGTGAAGGGAATCAAACACAAACACGAAGAACTAACGGGAAAGGCTGAACGGGGGCAGTGCTGAAAAAGAGTTAGCATCAACCAGGAAAGCACATCATATGTCTAAGAAATAAAAGGCTAGAGAAGTGCAAGATAGCTAAATCTTATACACATCATTATCTCACACACACTAAGGCTCTAGAAATTATCTTTACAAAGAATGGCCACCAAAATAAAGTCAACTGCTAGTGCTGTTAGTGAAAGTAAGTAGAGAGAAGAACATTAAAGAGATGGTTCTTGCCAGAAAAAGGTAGGTATTTTACGGAGGTGAATATTCAAAAGTTCAAGATTTGCAAGTCTCATAGTTGATCCCTTGAGAATGTCAAGGATCCACTGTGACTAGGTTATGTTAGCGTGGTTTGCTTGAACAGGGAACAACAGTAACAGGGCTTAACTGTTGTGACAAGAAAATGGGATTTTAATGCGCAGGCCACAGGAAACCGATGAAAGATCGAAAGAGCCAAAGATTACAGGTGGAGAGATGAGTGCCACTGTCAGTGTCAGGTGAAGCCTGACAGTGAATGGGCAGCAAGAAACGGACAGGAAGGTGATTGACCAAGTAAGTGGAAAAAGACTCAGAAGAACCTGGTGAACAACTGACAGTGGGGAAACAGAGGAATGGAAAAAAGGACTGAGAGTCTGAGCCCTGTGTAGCTAGAAGGTGGTGAGACATCAACAGAAACAGGGAAATTGAGAAAAGGATAAGGGACAGATACAGGAGCCTGACTACAGTTTTAGAAGAAAACTATCAGACAGGAGAACATGCAACTGCTGCTCCTAAGGTCCAAGCAAAGCCCAAACAGCCCAAAGCGGAAAATAAAAATAAAACAACTAAGGCCAGGACTGAAAAGAAAGGAATACTCACCTCGGTATGAATTCAGTACCATCTGCTGAACAAGGTCCCAAACCTTGATGCTAAGAAGCAAAAGGAAAAAGACACTTAATCTTGACCTACGCTATCAATATAAACGCATGTTCAAACAATAACTTTCTTTAACCAACATGTCCCATGTCTTTGCCTCCTGGACTCCTACTATGGTCTATTTACAAGGGATTGCAAAATCTCTAAGGAAACCTTATAGACACGCTGTAAGTAGTCACTGGGTTCTTATAATAAGCCCAAAACATTTCTTAATGAGGTTAACAGGGTAGTAAAAACACCCAAAGGAGGCCCAGAGACGGGAGCAATGAGAACAGGGACCCACCAAAAGTCTTTGCTACCGCTGACAGCTTGTGTGCCAGAGCTCAGGACGCTGACTGTAGACACAATGTCATCATGCTCATACTTGCAGAACTTGCTGACAATAAGTGTCTCATTCTCATCCAGCTCCCACAGTTCAACAGCACCTGTTGGAATAGGGTGGGAAGGCGAGAGAAACGTAAGCTTGGATTATACCAAGACAGTCATTCACTTCTAGGATTCAAGTAGTCACTAAACTAAACTAAAAAATTAAGTTACTCCTATTACAGGTTTTAGCTAACTTCCAAGCCTTACGTTGTGTCACTGTTTTCCTAATGAGAGCACAGACAACTAGGTGGGGAAAGCTTCTAGAAAAAGACAGGGAAACATGGAACACCCTGTAAAAGCCATTATTCTGCTTCTAGTGAGAGAACACTGGAAAATCAGTTCCCAGGAAATAAGAATGGAGTCTCTACAATTGTCTAAGCAGCACACAGTACAGTGATGTTAACCCTGCCCAATTCTTTGGGCACTAATAAATATTTCCTAAACTTACATGAATCAATGCCTTGCACAATCTTTTTAAAAAATATTGAATAATTGACTGTCTTGCACAGTGACTAGGTAAGTATAGAAACCCCCCCCCCAAAATTATCTTGAATATGTAGTATTCAAGCTCGACTGTCAGAGAAGCTCAATCTTTTTAATAAGTGGGACTTTTAAACTTCCATGCAATGCCTGCCAACTTCCAATTTCTGATTTTTTTTTTTTAATGCTAAAGCCTCCATTGCTGAGCCTGACATTCACAACAAAGGAAGCAGGATGAAGCCAATTAAGAAGAATACGGGAAGAAACGGGAGGAGACAGGTAGGACAGATTGGCTTCAAAATCATCTTTCAAACCAAGATTACCCTTGGTCTGAGCTGCAGGGTTGAGAGTAGGGTATACAGAAGAAAAATGGTTCCGGTCCATTTCTTCATTGCGTTATGTATTTTTCTAGGAAATCCCAGCAGACAATTTAGAATTTTGGAAAAGATATTTCCCGCCTACACAAGAATTTGCATTTGAGGCCAGCACTCTCAGTTTCCTCCCAGCACTGAGCCCAGCCCGACCCGTCTGTACCCCAAGGCTCCCTTCCCCCAGGGGGATGAGGGGAAAGCGACTCACCTGAATCGGAAGCCACTAGGATACCTCTGTCCCCTACCCAGGTGAGGTCCGCCACTCCGGCCTCCGTCTGGACTCCAGCGGAGCAGAAGCCTTCGTTGGGGGCGGCACAAGGGTCCTTAAAAAGCCAGAGGGAGCCGGCCCAGCAGCGGCCACTCAGGCTGGAGGCCCCGAGCAGAAGCGCCCCGTCTGCGAGGGAACAAGCTGTCAGCGCGCCGGGCAGGGGAAGGGCTCGTCTCCATGGCGACCGCGCGGCGCAGCCCGCGGGCCGGGTCCGCACGGAAGCTCAGGAACCCGGCGGGCAGGACTGGGGACGGCTGCGCGACGCGAGCCAGGGGTCGGGGCGGCATGCAGGGCGAGGGCAGGCTGCGAGGGTCAGTCCCGAGGAGGGGCGACTCGGGCCGGGCGGAGGGCCCGGGATCTCGGCTCACCGGACCGGTACCGCGAAGCCTCCAACTGCCGTTCCATACAGGCGGGCGCATTCGGGGGGAGGTTCCACTCGCGGACGGCCGAGGGCACTAGTGGGGGCGGGGTTTCCTTCCGCATCTCCACCGTTCCAGCTTCCACCTGGAGCCAAACTGGACGCCGGCCGGAGACTCAGCCCCGAGAGCAACCCCCACGTGGTGTAGGTACCTCTGGACCTCCGCCCCTCTCTCCGGAGGCCACGGCAACTCTACATCTCGCGAGAATTGCTGCTGCGCCTCCGCATCGCTTTCCCGCGGCCGCCCTCCGGCAACAGGCTCTGCGCCTGTTCTCGCGAGAGAAAGGAACACCCCCCCCCCCCTCCGACGAAAGTTAAAGGAAAAGCGGGTGCGAAGTTCTCTTCTCGCGAGACTTTCGAGCGGCCATCTTGCTGCTGTCCCCGGCGGGTTCTCCGGTCGGGGTCACAGGGACGCCGGTGGAGGGACATTGGCTGACCATGCTGTCCCGAGTGGTGCTTTCTGCCGCCGCCGCCGCCGCCGCAGCGGGTGAGGGGTGCAGAGCCTGGCCTGGCCGTCAGAGTGTTTGGAAGGAAGCGAGTCTAGCGGGGGGACTGCGGAGAAGAAGGGCGCGGGGCCGCGCGGGCCTGGGTGGAGAGCGATGAGCGAGCGCCCTCGGAAGGAAGCGGGCTCCCGGGGGTGCGAGAGGGGGGCGCGTGGGGACGCGGAAGGGGCGAACCGGAGTTCACCCTGACCTTGCTGACCCGCGCCTTGTGTCTCCGCAGCGCCCTGCCTGAAGACCTCCGCCCTGCTGGGTCCGGGGTGAGTGTGGCGAGTGCGACGCTCCCGTCGCCCGTGGTTTTTACCATCTTGCTGCGTTTCTCGGTTTCCTCCCCTTAGCTTGGGGCCAGAAACTTGCTTTCTTCAGATGATGTTAGGACGCTTCAAAAGCCTCGTTCGAACTCTTGTTCCTGCAACTGCCGGGAATGCCGCCGTATCGCCTAGTGGCAAAGACATTGAGAGGATAAGTAACGTGTTCCGCGTAAACTAGAAACCGGCTCTGCTGCCGCCTAACGCTGCCCCTCTCCTTTGTGACCTTCCACTGGAAGTAGCAGCCACATCTCGAATCAGAGTTACCAGATTACGTAGCCAGGAACAGATCGTGCTAAATAAAACAGTGAAGCGGGTTGTTGTTTTCAGTCTGTCGCCCAGAGTGCTACTTTTTACTGCCGGACCGTAAGAGTCAGAAAAATCATTCATTGATTCAGCAGATATTTGTCTTGCCACCCACATAACCAAGGATAAAAAAAAAAAAAAAAAAAGAGTGAGGCTGAGTACCTGCAGTCGTGGAGCTCACAGTCTAGGAGGGGAGGCAGCTATGGAGTAGTGGTTTGGAGGGAGGGCTCCAAAGCTAGAGCAAGGTGCACCTGGCTGGTCCACTTACTGGTTGTATGATGTCAGTTTCCTCATCTGCAAAATGGAGATAGTAGTACACTGTGGGTTGTGAGAAATAAGGGATTTAATTCCCGCGGAACTCTAAAAACAGTGCTTGGTACATAGTGGGCTTTGTAAATGTTAGCAGCTGTGACTGTTAAAATTACAAGACATGTCAGTTTCCTTAGAGATTTCTCTTTTCAGTTCCAAGCTTAGTCCTAAAGATTGCAAAATTTGGTAACTGTCTTATGGCTTGAAAAGTGGTTTTGATTTATCTATAAGTAAGTCTTGCGTATGCAATAAAGTTAGTCTATAATTGACTGTTTCCAGCTTATCAGAGAAAAAGGACTCCACACAAACATGTAAACAAAGAATTGCAATACAGGTAATAAGTAAACTAACTATACATACAAGCTACAAGAAGCATTCTTGATTTTCTTTCGCACTCCATATCCAGTACTTCAGCAAGGCCCTTTCTCTAGATTATGTGTAGACTCTGACTGCTTCCTCCACTGCCACTCCTGTTGAAGTACAAACCACCACCAACTTTCACCTAGGCTACTTCAGTAGTCCCTTAATTAGTCTTGCATCTCCATTCTTGTTTCATTGCTGCCCATTGTCACAATAGTCCTTCACCTAAAGCCTTCCAGAGCTCCCCATCTCGCTCGAAATAAAATCCAAATTTAGCGTAACTCAGAAGATCCGACATGAATTAATCCCATCCTACTTATTGATTCCATGTCCTTCTATTCTCTTTTTAGTTCCTTCTCCAACTATACCGGCCTTGCTGTTCCTTTGAAAACTGCCAAGTTCATTCTTGCCTCAGGATCTTTCTACTTGTCTTTCTTCTCTCTTTTCCCCAGGTCATTGGCTCAGATATCATCTGACCTTCTTAAAAACTGTTTCCCCATTCTGTGCCTTACCTTGCTCCATTTTTCGTCATAGCACTTATAGCTGCCTAAAATTATGTATGGACATGCACCCTTTCCATAACCCCACTAGAATGTTGAAGGCTGGGGCTTTGTTCATTGCTGTGTTCCCAATTCCAGACAGAAGTCAAAAGTCAGTAAATGTTTCGTTGATTAAATGAACGAATGAATGTTAGCCCAAGATTGGGGAGGTCTTTATAAAGGTGATTGAGATGTTTTTGAGGCTGGTTGGGTTTGGCAGTCACTGGTATGAAGTCATGGTATGAAGGGCATGCCATACAAAAGGGGCAGCATCAGGCAAATTTTTGTTTGTTTTTGAAGCTGTTAAGTGTTAATAGTTCTATGTGGCTGGAGGATAGGAAAATAAGGTTATAAAATTTGATAGATACTGGATCATGTATATTATATTAAGTATAATGGTTTGTTTTCTGTAGGCTAGAGAGAGGATGTTGAAGTTTTCAAGTCAAATTTGCACGTTAGAAACACTGGCAGTAATGGGAGAGTGGGGTTTAAGAGGTACTTGACAAGAAGCAGAGACCAGGTTTTAGTTTGTTAAATTAGTTTAAGCAAGAGGTGATGAGAGTTTGAACTAAGCTAGTTGCAGAGAGGATTTGTGTCAGACTAAAGCTAATCTTCTAATGCTGTGACTTTAAATCAGTGGTTCACACCTGGGGCAGTTTTGCCCTCCAAGGGATATTTACCACTGTCTGGAGACATTTTTTTATTGTCACCACTGTGGGGGCTGTGCTACTAGCATCTAGTATAAAGCCACAAGGACACTGCTAAACATTCTACAATGCATGGAACAGCCTTCCCCAACATCCAGTCCAAAATGTCATTAGTGCTGAGGTTCAGAAACTTTGATTTAAATGAAGGAATCTCAAGCATGATTCTCAGATATCAAAGCTTGGTGGGGTAGCTAATATATTTGAAGGCAGAAATAATATCCAAAATGGCCCAGCACGGTGGCTTACACCTGTAATCCTAGCACTCTGGGAGGCTGAGGTGGGAGGATCCCTTGAGCTCAGGAGTCCAAGATCAGCCTGAGCAAGAGTGAGACCCCGTCTCTACCAAAAGTAGAAAAACTAGCCATGCATTGTGCTGTGCGTCTATAGTTCCAGCTACTTGGGAGGCTGAGGCAGGAGGGTCGCTTGAACCAAGGAGTTGGAGGTTGCTGTGAGCTGGGCTGACGCCACAGCACTCTAGCCCAGGCAACAGAGCGAGACTCCATCTCAAAAGATAAGTAGTGAACCAAAATCAATGAAAAATGTAAACCCTTACATTGCAAGGGGATAGAGGTGGAGAGTTGGGGAACTGTAGGGAAGGAAGTGGGACAAAAACAGACTGAGAACTTGAAGAAGCCTAAACTTGACAATGGATTAGATTTTATTTCATCAGAAGCTTAATGAGACATCAATATGCTCACTGCACGCTAAAAATGCAATCTCAGGCTACTTTAACGTAAGAATAGTTTACAAATCCATTGTTGAGAATGGCACAATGGTTCAAGCCCAGTGCTAGCAATAGCAAGTTCTCAATAAATATCTGTAGAATAAATAAATTGGTCAGACTATTATTTATAGTATTATGTTCAGTTCTGGATACCTCATATTTTAAAAACAAAACCAGAGAGCTCCTTGTGGTGGACAGTCAGGATTGTAAAGGGAATGAGATAAAATCCCAGATACGTGTTATCATATGTAGAAAAGCAAAATTAGAACCAAGAATGTATGTAGCAGCTCAATTCAAAGATGAACATAATTGGAGCTACCCAATACTGAAAAGGCCTGTTACACATGGTGATTAGCGCCCCATCAGAGGAAGTATTCATAAAGTTCAAATTCTTGGCTTCAAGGAGCTTACAACACAGCAGGCATGTAATAGCTACCCACTTACATGGAACTGTACCAGACATCATGCTAAGCACTTTACATGTATATTAACTTAGTCCTCACAACCACCCAGAAGGTATTATCTTATATTCCCATTTTGCTGGGAGAAATCTGAGTTAACAAAAACTTAAGTTCCTCACTCAACGTCGAGTGACAAGTCTAGGATTTGAACCCAGGGAGTCCAGCTGCCGAGTCCTTGTTCTCGTGTACGTCAGTGCTAATGATAGATGCACAAGGTGCTAGACAGACGATCTGTGAGACTTACAGAAAAGATTCCAGTATTAGGTAGAAGCTTACATGTGGCTTTAAGTGTCTGTGGTTAAGTCACCGTCTTTGTCACAGCTAATTATGGGACCCTAACCTTCCTAGTCCAAGTCCATTTTCTTTCTGTTATGTCAGTTAATAGGAAACTGCCTCAATCCTCAGCCCTAATAATTGTTTTTGCTAATTGTTTACACGTTTGTTCTCTTTAAAGAATAGGTTTTACATTTGTGCAATTGCTACCTGTAGGATGTTGCAGGCAACAAGGATCTTTCACACAGGACGGCCGAGTCTTGCCCCTCTACCACCTCTGCCTGAATACGGCGGAAAAGTTCGTTTTGGACTGATCCCTGAGGAATTCTTCCAGTTTCTTTATCCTAAAACCGGTGTCACAGGTGAGCATTTGCCTAGTCTTTGATAGTATGTTTGGATGGTACACTAAAATCAAGTCAGCTACTTTTAAAAGGAAATTGTTGACATGATTCAATATAACAGTTGATTTGGTTGCTGCAGCTTGTCTTTGGTCTAAGTTTATTTGGGATTTTAACTTAATCTTGCAGCGTTGTCTCTGTTTGTTTGTACACTAAAGTTCTGAATGCCTGCTCTATGCCAGGCATAGTTCTGTTAAGTGCTTACCGTCATGGAACATACATTCTGTTGTAGGATAGACAATAAAGAAATGAGTAATTGTATAATATACTGTCAGATAATGAAAAGAGCTACGGATGAAAATTAAGCCAGGTAAAGCAATAGGGACTATTAAATTGAGTGTATATGGACCATTTTTATCAGTTCGAACCATTTTTATCAGTTTTTCTCCTTTTAAAACAGCATAAACTTTCAAAACCGTGCTTTTTTATAATGCAAAATGATTTTACTTACATTATTTAATCTTTACAACAGTCCTATGAAGACATTTTTATTACTCAGAAGACTTAGGAAACAAATAATTTGCTGAGATTATGTTAATCTCTTTAGTGACTGAGCTAGACGTGAACCTAGATCCCCTGATTAAATTTAGAATTCTTTCTCCTACATACACTGCTGTAACTGTGGAGCATTGGAAACCAAAGATATCTTTTTAACCCTGGGGTGGCGTTTTCCTAACAGAAATTGTGAGAAACATTAGTGTGCTCAGGTCTCCATAAGTGATAAAAATATTACATGTGGTATGCCTTTCTTGCAAATTCACATTTAAAATTTATATGTGAAAGGCAATTTAAAAAGAAAACTGCTGAACCTTTGTATGGGAAACTCTAGGTAAAATATATTTGAGACTGAAACCGTGTTATTTTCAAAATACATCCTACCATCCTTTGATACTAGTGATTCTCAAAAACACTGTACAGTGCTGCCCTAGAGGCCTGCTCAGACTCTAACATCTTGTGAGGCACAGAGGAAAATCCTAAGGAAATGTAAAAAAAGATCATGGTTCTTATCCTTTCAGAACTCACGGCCTGATTAAAGAAAAAAAGATAAATTTGAAGTGTTATAATTAGGTGCTACAGGAGTTGAGATTCCTATTATTAAACTCCTTTTACATGCATATATATATATACATGTATAGTTGTTTTTTGCTTGTTTCTTGTGTCGGGTTGCTAATCAATAAAAATAAGCCAGAGTGGATAAATTTTGTCCTGTCCAGTGTTCCCATTCAATTAATAGTATATTTTGCCAGACAGATTATTTCAGAAAGTAACGTGACCCATCTTTGTAGAATAGTACCTGTTTGTTGAGTTATTGTGCTAGGTATTTTACATATATTATTTCTCAATTTTATCAAACTAAAGAAGGTACTGTTCCCATTTTACAGATGAGGAAACTAAGTTCAGAGATGAGTTAGTTGCTCAGTTTCTTATAAGTTGTAGAGTGAGCATACAGGTTTCCTTGAGTTCAGATCTTTGTTCTTTTAGCTCTGCCGTACTGCTTCCCAATCCAGTAGCTTGTCTTTGAATCTGATTATTTAAAATTATTATGTAACTTTGCTTTCAGCTAATCAAATGCAGAAGTATCTTTCTATCTTTCCCCTTTTAGGCGTAGCATATCATAAAATGACTCTCTCTTCTTCTTTTAGGACCGTATGTGCTTGGAACTGGGCTTATCTTATATTGTCTATCCAAAGAGATATATGTGATTTCCGCAGAGACCTTCACTGCCCTCTCGACAGTAGGGTTAATGGTCTATGTAGTTAAAAAATATGGTGCCTCTATTGGAGAATTTGCTGATAAACTGAATGAAGTAAGAACCATAAACCTTATTTCCCCATTTTAGGCTAGCAGAAACATCAAGGCAATCTATTGATAATTTTTATGTGAGTCTTAAAGGAAGAACATAGAAATGAATCTAATTATAATGAGTACAATCATAAGTGTCAATATTAGTTACTAATTTTAGATAAACTTTTTAAATTTACCAAACTTTTCAGCTTTTCTATAGTTTTATATATTCAACAAGATATTGCATAGCTATTATGGGTAATTCTTTTCAAGGATTTGTGCATTTCTCCCTATATATGTTTCTTAGTGTTTTCACAAATAAGAAATACAACTTTGAGGAAGCATAAAATGAATGTTTTTATTACCCTTGGTGTTTTCACTGATCTTTCTTGTCGAAATCATAATTGCAGCAAAAAATTGCCCAACTAGAAGAGGCGAAGCAAGCCTCCATCAAACATATCCAGGATGCGATTGATATGGAGAAGTTCCAGCAGGCCCTGGTTCAGAAGCGCCATTTCCTTTTCGATGTCCAGAGGGTAGGTTTCAGAAGTTTCTAAGGAGAATGAAGTTATTCATTTGTGTGCATTTTAAAAAAAGAAATTTGGAATCTCTTATGAGGAGAAGTAGATTGAACGTATTTTATTTAGAAAAGAGAAGATTTGGGCAATTACAGCTAGTTAGACATTTAAGAACTGTTAAGTGAAAAAGTAATTGGATTATTCTCAAATTAGGAATAGTAAAAGTTATAAAAAAAAACATTTTGGATCCACACAGAACGAAAATAGTCATTAAGCTACATAGCTCATTAAAAAATGGCGTGTACTAAGAAAGGCCATAGGTAAAATACATACTGTGTATTTCATACACACTTGCTATATATAAGAATATCTTAACGTGTTTGCTATAAGAAAATACATTGCACATTCCAAATTCACAAAGCACATTCCGGTAGTAGTAGAGCTTATAACTATGGTCAGAGTATAATTAGAGTCTAAAGTGTTTAGTTTCCAAAACAATCTTTAAGAGCATGTTCAAGTATTTTGTTATTACTGTATTTACTTTGAGTCTAGTACTTTATGACTAATATTTTAAAGTGAAATGCTCTTATTTTGAAATTTTATATTAAAGCACCTGTGAAATGAAAAGTGAGATGCTAAGATAGAGTAAATATCTGAAATATTAAGGATCTGTGCCAGTATTTCTCAGTGTGGTCTCAGTACCACACGCGTCATAGCTATCTTTGGTGTAGTTTTTTGTTCCCATTCCAAAACCTGTGGAATCAGAACCTCTATTAGGGGTTATCCAAGAGTCTATATTCTTTTAAACGGGATCACTAGAGACTCTTTTTTGAGACAGAGTCTAACTCTGTTCCTGGGTAGAGTGCAGTGGCATTATTGTACCTCACTACAATGTCAAACTCCTGGACTCAAGAAATCCTCTTGCCTTAGCCTCCCAAGTAGCTGGGACTACAGGCTCATGCCATGCCACCCAGCTAATTTTTCTATTTTTAATAGAGACAGGGTCTCACTCTTGCTTCAGCTGGTCCTGAACTCCTGAGCTCAAGCAATCCTTCC
>CAUYRT010004182.1:0-21816 GCA_963574885.1 Lepilemur ruficaudatus
CCTTCATTTCCAGGATTTCTGTTTGATTCTTCTTTATCAATTCAATTTCTTTGGAGAATTTTTCATTCATTTCCTGAATCATTCTTGTGGTTTCTCTATGTTGGGAATCAATTTTCTCTTCAATGCCATTGAGTTTTCTAACAATCCATGTTCAGAAATCTTCCTTTGTCAGATTAATCATATCAAGTAGGTTGCTATCAGTTGGTGATGATCGAGAATTTATTTTTGGAGGTGATTTTTCTCTCTGATCCTTCATTTTTCCTGTGATGTTTCGCTGGTTCTTTCTCATCTGGGTTCTTTGATAAGGATCGCAGTTGCTGGGACTGGATTATGAGCCACAATCTGATAGGCTTCTTCTATCTTCTTTCAACCTCCTTCAGGGAAGAGGACTGGATGCAGAGGTAACAGTCTGGCGACCAGGTTATAGGATTAATGGCCTCTTTGTCAGCTCTGCCCAGGGGTGGAGTCAGTCCCTTCTGTGTGAAGCACCAGACCCCAGTTGCAGGAGAGGGTGGGTGGTGCTGACTCCCCAGGACCCAAATGGAGAGGCAACTTCCCTCGCAACTCTGCCCTGACAAGCTGGTTTCTGCTCTCCTGGCTCAGAAGGAAAACAACTGGGTAGGGAGGGCAAGGATCCAAGACCAGCCTGGCACATCAGCTGCGGCTGGCTGTCACCACGTTCCTCTTACCCTTCCCTTCAAATGCCAAACGGGAGCGGAACGGGAGCTGCGGGAATTTAGACAGTCTCTGACTTTTTTTTTTCCCTCTTCCCCCTACCTCTTACAAATGCCAGATCTGTTCAACCGGTTTACGACCGGTAGTGGGGCTGTGATCGCTGTCAGAGCAGCCTGCAGTGTTTCCAGGCTAGGGGAGGCATCCCATCCCCTATTTAGCGTCTGCACATAGAGTCTGTGTGCAACACAGCTTCCCAACCCGCTGAGACCCTACTGTTCAGCTGCAGGGTAGCCCGGTCACTCTGTCTATCCAAAGTCTGCCAAAACCTCAGCAAGTTTTCAGGGCAGGGTCTCCTCCAAGGTATACGTTCCCAGTCCTAGTCTTGGAAGCCTCTCGTGGTGAGAAGGCACTCTCCGCACTCACTCCTGCGGAACCAGGGAGCATCCCCTTGGCTAGGGACATTCCCAAATAGAGGAGCACACCAAAGAGTTCAAAATTTTTCCCACTGTAGTTTTCTCCACACAGCCTGTCTGCCTACACCACTGTTTCCCGCAGACTTCAGCCACTTCCCTACTTGCGTGGGTGTGGGGCATGGTGGGGGAAGGATGGCCCTCCTGGGAGTCAAAATGCCCTGGCACAGATGCCGGCCCACCGGCCAGAGCAGGAGCTGGGCTCCCTCCCTAAGGCACCTGTCAGACTCTCTGTACTTTGTGAGAAATTTTCCGATTCACCTCTGTTTTCCACCAGTGTCCAGTGTCCCATGCTGTTTCTCTGTAGGTCCACAAAGCTGGCCCTGTGGAAGTGGAGTTCACTCGCTTGCAGTGGTCTGCCTATTTCACCACTGACTCTGAGAGCATAGAGCCAGGAGGCCACCCCTATTCCGCCATTTTCCACCTTTCCACTAAGATTTTGGACCATGTGGTAGAAACCTCTTTAAAAGCATACCTAATAATGTCATATGGTTTATAGTTGATAGAAATTTATATTCATTAAATTAACACCAATACAACTTTTAAGTAAGATTTTTAGTCATAATGTGTACATGAACACCTAACTAGTACATATATTCAATGCATTCACTGAAAGAAGATTGCAGTAAGGCTTTGAATTTAATGGCAAAAAAGTTCTACATTTCATTACATAGCTTACAGTTTGGCAAACACAAATTCACTTCCTGGATTATTTGATTATCCTATGGATATTGATAGAAAATCTCAATTCCTGATCATTATCTTAGGAAAGGACAGTTGTATGACACTTTTTCTAACTTCTAACACTGGTCAGTATTAGTTTAGGCTTTCAAAACTCCAGATATTTTCACCACTCAGATGTTTTACTTATGGCGTAAAGTTAGAAACCCCTAATGCCAGATTCATATTTATCCCTGAAGTCTTTGCTAATGTAGGAAAGCCTGAATGGTGAAGATCACCATGTTGAACAACAGCTAGAGTCCTGCCTGCAGAGACCTACTAGCTGTGGGTTGGTCAAGTGTCCTGAAATGTCACAGATAGCACGGGGGCTAGAATAGAGTGAGGTGGGCATGGCTGGGTGAGAGGTCCCAAACCTAGATGCTGGCAGATCTGGAGTGATGGAGGATGGGCTGAGAGGTCCACTCATGGTAGAGCTAGAGAAGGGGAAGAAGACAGCCCTCAGCTGGCCCCTGGTCTGCCAGTAATTGGTCAGGCTGTGAGTAACAAAGTCATTGGATAGATATCCCATGATCAAAATGAGTCTTGTCAACTTCATGGAAAATTGTTCCAGTGATGTACGGATATTAAGCACAGCCCAGCAGAAGGCTTTTTTCTTGTTGATAGAATGTTTTACAGGTGGGTCATGATAATTAAAGGACTTAGAACAAAAATTGTCAATTCTTTATACTTGATAGCCATCTTTTCCTATGACTTAAATGTAAGGATGCTCACTAAGTTCCCTTTTCAGGGAGGAGGCCAAGTCCTCCCATTATTGGATAGTGTCCAGGTAGCTGTTTATACCCAAGGAAGAAGAATCTAGATAAGGGACATAGATTGGAAGACACATGACTCTGTCAACCTTGAGGGATGTGGCAATACAGCATGAGACCTGTGGTTGGAAGGCATCACTACCACTGTTGATTAGTGTCTGTTACTGAGGACAAAGCTTTACTTCTGGGCTTGTATAATACTTGGAAAGAATTAATATACTTCTGGTTTCTTCAGTTTCATTGTATTCCTTCATGTCCTGTCCCTTGACACAGGAAGTTGTTTCAAACTTCTTCATAAAAACAAAGAACTCGCCCAATAACCTCTCACTGCACTTGAGGTCCTTCAAGGACTAAGATCCTCGTGTCGCATCTCTGCTCAGTGGCTGAAATAGAGCTAGAACACAACTGTTTTGAGCTGCAGAACAAATCACATGATGGTGGTGGTCTACTTGGAGGCGATGCTTACCACCAGGTTGCTGTGTCCCAAAAGTACTTTTTCTGGCAGTAGAAGTGAGTATAAAGGAACCTCTGGACTTCAGAGTGTCTGCTGGACCAAGTATCAGGGCATCCAGGACAACAGTGCCTGGGCACCTCTTTACATCCTCCTCTCTTCCTATGAGGTCTCTAGACAACTTCATTCCATGTCAATGTCTTCTTCAACTTCTTTCTAAACCACCATGACCTTGAATGGTCCACTCTGTTATCTGTCAAGTAAATATTTAAGTTATTCACTCTTCCACTCAAGAAAATCCTCAAACTATTCACCAGTTTCCCAGCTGTCTTGAGGCTTAAAGACAACCATTAGCATGAGGAATACAATATGAGGTTTTAGGGGACAATGACATATAGTGCAAATAATTCAGAGTGGCACCATTACTTCTGAATGCCTTGCCTTGGAGAGCTGGGACTATATGTAGCCAGAGGTCTTTCATACACCACTGCAGTTGTGAGTCACATGATACTGTATAGTCACAACAGGACTTGCATTGTGAAAGCTGACTGACACACTGGTGAATGTGAAGGAGGTAGCTGGACCCAGTCTCTGCACTGAGTAGACCTCTGACTGTTTATCTTGTTTCCTGAAGTGTGAATCAAGATTTTATTTCCTTTACTTACACAGACATTCACACTGCCAGAAAAGGTCTAGGTACTTATTGCAGTGGCTGTGTGATTCATATTGATTTGTGTGTAGGGCAGACTTAAGATAGAAGAAGGCTTCTCCCCAACTCATGATTAAGATGAAGTACATCCTGTGGGGAGGCATCTAGACCATCCTTGGAAGTGGGAAACATTACTCACCCTGGCCATGAAGCGTTGGATCCTGGGTCTGAGTCCAACACTAAACACATTAGGTCTAGCCTCAGGTGAAAAGTTATGGATGGACAGGTTGGTGCCCCAGTCATAGCTTAAAAGATGTCACTAGGTGGCCACTGTATCATCAGTGTCCTCAGTGGGAAATGAGGTAACGTCAAACTCTCGCCATTACCTTAATGCCTATATACAGAGCCTTGTTGGCATAAGTGCATGGCAGACAGCCAGGTCTTAGGAAACTTTGAGGGAACCAGGTGGAAATAGGCTCACTTCTCAGCTCTAGACAACAAGCTTCTGCAGCCATGGTTAGGCTTTATCTGTGTGCTTCTTCAGCCTGAAGAATATTAACTAAAGAATTTATCTGTGCTTCTAGAATCTTCCAAAGGCTTTGAGTTACATATTTGGTGTCAAAGCTGCCAACTAGGTTAGAAATTGTCGACTTTGAGCCTTTTCCTGTATGATTCTGCATTCTGGGAGGATGTCCTGTGCATTATAGGATGTTTAGCAGTATTTATGTATTCTGTTGCATGCCCATGGAAAACTCTACCCTCCAGTTGTAAAAAAAGAAGAGTGTCTTGACATTGCAATGTCTTTCCTGGAGAGCAAAGTCTCCCATTTAAAAATGCCAAGCTAAATTCCTCAAGGAATAAACAAACACGTCGTGTAGCAGTTCTCCCCTGGGGCCTTCATGAGTAGAGTGCTGGATGTTTGTGCATGTTTTACATGACCTTAGAAAGGTAAGAGAATGCAACATTTTAGAGAAGGCAGGACAATGTCTCCACAGAAGTTAACTGTCTCTGTCCTTGGAATGACTTCTTCAGTCTAGCTTCTAGAGCCTGGGGTTTTTACTACTTGTTCTTCCTCTCCTCACATTGAAGAATCATTTTCACCACTGATTCTTATGGTGGAACTTGTAGCTCAATATTCTTATGTCTTCATCATGAATATTTCAGTGTGGCCATTTTACTACTCATGGGTCAGAATCTGAATGACTGTTCCCATAGATCCATCTATTTTATTTTTTATAATTTTTAAAAATTAATGTCAAAATATTATGGGGTTACAAATGTTTTTGGTTACAAGGATTGCTTTTGTAATGCTTGAGTCAGGGTTATAGTGTGCCCATCACCCAGATAGTGTTCTTTGTACCCATTAGGTAGCATTTTGCCCATTCCCTCCTCTCCTCTCCCCTGATTGACTTCCATTGAGTTATACTTCCCTCTATGCACATGTGCTCATTGGGTAGTTCTAATTTAAAAGTGAGTACATGTGGTGTTTGCTTTTCCATTATTGAAATACTTCACTTAGGATAATAGGCTCCCATCCCATACATATTGTTGCAAAAGGCATTAAGCCATCCTTCTTCATGACTGAGTAATATTCCATGGTATGTTTACCACATTTTGTTAATCCACTCACAAATTGATGGGCATTTGGGTTGATTCCACATCTTTGCAATTGTGAATTGTGCTGTGAAAAACATTCAAGTGCATGTGTATTTTTGATAAAATGACTTATTTTCCTTCAGGTAAATAACCAGTCGTGAGATTGCTGGATCAAATGGTTTATCTACTTTTAGTTCTTTCAGGAATCCTCCATACTGTTTTCCATAAAGATTGTACTAATTTTCAGTCCCACCAACAGTGTATAAGTGTTCCTTTCTCTTTGCATCCATGTCAGCATCTATTGCTTTTGGACTTTTTAATACAAGCTATCCTAACTGGGGTAAAGGTAACATTTCGTTGTGGTTTTACTTTGCATTTCTCTGATTAGTGACATTGAATATTTTTTCATGTTTTTTGGCCATCTGTCTATCTTGTTTTGAAAAGCTTCTGTCATGTCTTCATGTCTTTTGCCCATTATTTATTTGCCAATTTGCTTGAGTTCTTTGTAGATCCTGGTTATTAGTCCTTTTATTAGATGTATAGCTTGCAAATATTTTCTCCCATTCTGTAAGTTGCCTATTTCCGTAGAGCCATCTATATGCCTCTTTTTCAGGCCTCCTCACATCTTCTAGTTTTCCAGGGTCTGATCAGCCAGCCAATGCACTTGTTAATACACGTGACTGAGTATTCTTATCTTAGGCCCTTTCTCTCCTCACAAGAGATGATTAAGTCTTCTGCCTAATGGGAATATTTTTACCTCAATAGTCTCTTAAGTTTACCTCCAAAGAGCCATAGTGTTATGGCAGTTTATGTTCAGTTAGCTCTTATGTATTGAGCCAATCCATTCATAAATCAAGACTCTAACTTTCTTTTGTTAGCTTGTCCCAGAGATCTCTCCCTGAGGCTATAGGTATGAGCTGAGGTTTGTAGGTGCTACAGAGGTTGGGTCTAATGGCAGTATGAGCCCCACTTAAATGTACCTTAAACTCCTCGAATGTCTCCTTCACAATGTTGTACCTACTGGATCTTTTATTGATTTCATAGTACCTAGCTCATAGTAGAAAATTCCAAACAGTTACCTGATATTTCATGGCTAAGAGCTCAGTTTCTAAGGCCTACTAACATGATTGGAGCCAACTTTCAAATTAACTAGCCTTCCAGTAAAGAAAAGGACTCAGCTGGAATCTTAGGCATCTGCAGTTATACATTTGCTATCAAGTCCTGCTGAGACCCCCCCCCATAACATCGTCTCCCACCATGGCTCTAACACCATGAGAGGCAAGTCAGCAGGTAATAAGGCCAAGACAAGCTGAAGAACCCTCATCTGCTGAGTCTCCAACACTTTTGTAGCCTTTTGAAGCTCTCAAATGATGGTTTGAAGCAGTATTCCCAAGTGTGACATATGCTGTCTCTAAAATCCAAAAATGCCTACCTATTTTGGAAGTATACTTTTCATGGTAGGAGGTAAAAAGATGTAATAAATCATTTAACTTGGAAGTTGGAAGTGATGTCCCTGCATGTCCTAGGCACTTTAAAAGCATTACTGATGTAAGTAGGCCCCTGGGTCTCTATAGATTTTTTTCCCTCACTCTGGCACACAGGTGTTTTCCAGCGTACTTGTTACTTCTTCCTCACCAGTTCTGACATGTGTGATACCAATGAAGTGGCCCAGAAATATCTTCTGTGAAATGTAAATATAATCAAGATTCCTGCATATCATATTGAGGCAGAGATCAGGAGAGTTAACATAACCTGAGGACAAGACTGAATGTGTACTTCTGGCCTTCCCGTGAAAAAGCAGATGCTGGACGCTAATTGAGGAAGATGGAAAGAATGTATTCTCTAGAATGGTAACTATGTACTAAAAGCCAGAAGTGGTGGTAATTTATTAGCAAAGATGTTAACAAACCCACAAGGGGGCTTCATTGTTGCTCACCACACAGAAAGCCAATTACTGAGACAATGAGGATTGTCAAGGAAGAAAGGATTTATTTCAGTGGACATGTCAACTGGGAGAAGGGAGGTATGGACTGTCTCAAATCTGTCTCCCTGATCAACAGAGTCAGGGGTTTTTCTGGAGGTGAAATGGATAATGCATGAGGGGAATAAAAATCACTGTGTTTGGGGTGGAGTGCTGGGCAAACAAGCGCAGTGAGAAATCATGCTAATGCATACGTCCCATGACCAAAAAAATCATGGATATGTCCCTCCCAGGGTGCGTATTTTAGTATTATAATGAGCTAGGGTTTAATATTTGTGATTCTTTCAGCCTTGTGCATAGGCTCAGTGGGTCCTTGGGCACAATCCATGGTGGAGCATCACTTATTTTGTCTTTGAACTAGCAGGTGGTGTAAGGCTTTGTGGTTATCTTGTGACTGCAAGGAGACTTTGCCATTTCTGGGAAAGAAACTCAAAATGGAATGCGTCACTCAACAGAAAGTTACAAAGTTCTGGTCAGCAAATCTTACTGGCCTGGGAACTTGAAACATCAGAGAACTACAAAAAAAAACCTATAAAATGTTTTCTTATGGAGCTGGTTACAAAGATTTCATATATTGCATGACAGCTGTGATGGCTTAAATATATGATAGTTCACTATCATCTGGCATGTGACTCCAAATGATTACCTTAAAAAATTATGAGAATCTGGTCAAATGCAGGGTGATTGTCCTTCCATACTTGCCAAGTGAAGAACAGACCCACAATAGAAAGTCTTTGTTATTGATTTGTCTACTTGAACTAGTAGTTCAAAGTGATGTTTTCCCTGCTGGGAAGGCTTCCTGGCTCTAAGTCCTACTCACTGGAATAGAACAGTTATGCTTTGGGGGAACCGTCTAGGACCATTCTACCTTTCTCTAAAATATGAGCCCTTGGAACAGCAGTTCTACCGATACTTTTGGGGCAGGAATTTCTTATTGGCACAGATGCATCCTTTATCTAGAAATCCAGGTTTCTCTAGGAGAACTGGAGTCCTATCCCAGGATCTTGCCAGAGAAAGGTAGAGAGGAGTAACCCACTTACTTGTCCTTAACCATTGCCCCAGGCATGGGAGGTCACAGCCGCAATCACAGGCAGGTTAGCACCTGCTGCTTGACTCCTGTGGGATCTGTTGCCTCCTGAATGTGCCATGTCCATCTACTTTCTCAACTTGTGAGAATCTTCTTTCCTGAAGGGAATTCTGCTGTCAGTATGCACAATTTTACAACCAGAGATTTAAAAACTGAAGCTACTTGTGGGCAAGGGGGAGTAGAGCCAGGGAACAAAAGCCCCAGAGCCTAGGTTCAATGAACCTTCTCCATTCCAAGTACCAAAACCTATTTCTCAATGTCTGAAATACATTCAGCTTCAGGTAGAAAAATACTCACTGGATGTCTCCTTAGATTATTTGATCTTTAATGTTGCCTGATATTTGAACCACCTCAATATGATCTGCATGAATCATGATTTTATTGATCACAGAAGGTCTTGCTGCCTACCAAAGTACAGTCACCTACTTTCACATGCCCAGAAGCTGTGCCTCACTGCAGTATTCAACTCTTGTTTGAATTTCTGTACCTTCTTGACCATAAAGATGATCGTCACTGAAGTCATCGACTAAAGCTCTATTCACATATTTGTCCCTTTAAAGAGAGTTTGCAGCAGGTAGGATGAACAATCAAGTTTATAGAAGTTTACCAACAGGAGGGGAGGATGCAGGAGGAATGTTCTTCTGATCAAGCAACAGTCCCATCACCTCTGTAGAGAGCAGACATGTTAGTGGGGCTGTCTGCAAAGCCACTGTTTGCTATAAGGAGGTAGTCAGAATTGATTCTATTCCTTCATGGTATGAATAACTCCAGGCTATGGCATGCTTTTCTAAACCTCCCTGATCAGGTTCTTGTGTTGCATTACTCTATGACTCTCTTAATATGTGTAAATATGTGCAGGTATGGATGGTACAAATATCACCTGAGAGTCACATATAGTGACACTGTCTTTAAAACTTGCTGTCTCCTTAGTTTACCTGATCTTTAATGTTGCCTGATATTTGAATGAAGGAGACTCTAATATAGCAAAAATATTAGCTTATAGAAGTGAGAATTTTTTTGTGGAAGGTTTGTGAATTGTTCTCTATTGTTCTATGTGTGGAAGGTGGCTGGACCCCAGTCTGTGTACTCACATGGACAGAGACCTTTGACAGTTGACATTTTGTTTGATGAAAAACATGACTCAAAGGACATTTTCATTTGTGTGGACACTCACTCTGCCAGAAAAGGTCTAGGTATTTAATTCAATGGTTATATGGTTCATGTTGGCTTGTGTGTACAGGGCTAAGAGGGAGGAAGTCTTCTCTCCTACTTATCACTAAGATGAAATGTCTCCCTTAGAGGGAGGAATCTGGACTGCACTTTGAAGTGCAAAACATTCCTCAGCCTGGTCATATCAACAAAAATTCTATTTCGTGCCACAAAGGTCATGATAACAGTACCCTTCTGTGTTATGGGAAGGATGCCCATTTGTGCAGAAAGTCTTTCTAGTGGTCATGCAGTTCCAAATTTTCTCTAGCCACTGAGCTTTACGTGACCCAATTATAGTCTTTACTAGAAACTTCTACTCCTGTGTTAGACCCTTGGTTGTTGCCCAAGAGACCTTATGTCAGTGACTTTAGATGTATTCCAAGCACAACTGGAGTTTTCTGAGTGACAGAGTTCAGAGCAGATAATGGTTCTGTACGTTTTGCCCAAGTCTTTACTTGGGGTCAATATTGAAACTTCTCAGGATTTTACCTTTAAGCAAATATACTTATGATTTAGGCTGAGAAGTATGAGAGCACTATCAAATTCTTGTAATGTGGTTTACAATGTGGTTTAGATTTACTACATAGGTAAAAGGACACCAATTGTGCAATGTGAAAAGAAAGGCAGTGAGATAGGATGTCTCCTAGGGAACGCTGCGGGTGTGGTCTCTTGAATTTTGTCAACTTAGTTTTTTATTACAAACTAACCTCTAGCTGTAAATAGTTGTGTCTCTAGTTTGTCATGGTAAACCCAGGGGATCTATACTAGTTGACATACTCCTCAAGGAATGAGGATTTCTTTCTATGCCACTTACAATTTGAGAATAAAATAATGGGTATGTGAAAGTCGGGCATCTTAGTTTGGGTTCATTAGAAGCAGACTGACAGATGGGAATTTACAAACTTAGGCTTACTGGTGAGCATACCTGGAACACCAGAGAGCAAGTGAAGCATAGTAGGCAAGAGGAGAAAACTGACCTTTTGCAGCAGATCCTTCAAACAGCCCCATGAGGAGCTCTGAGCTAGGGTGGCCTCCAGAGCTGCCAACTGACAAACCTGACTGGGTTTCTGTTCTCACAGAAGCTCCTGGATATGGCTTTCCTGGAGAAGTAGCATATAACCCTGGCTGAAGCAGCTACCATTGGGATGAGGGCCATCCTTCAGAGAAGGATGAGTGTCTCAAATGCTGTACCATACCCCAGTGATCCTGGACTTAGAAGCCGCATCTCAGGAAGGAGGTACAATCATGTGTCCTAGGAACAAGCAGGATTTTCCTGACACCTCTCAGCCTGGGGACCTGTTGTCCTCATCTGGTGGTTTCCTTTGAATCCCTGTTAGGGCTAAGTTTCTCAATTGAGGACCACAGATCCCTACCAAGAAAATCCCAGACAATGAGCTGCAGGCTTGGAAACAATGCTCCTGGGTGACCCTGGGCTTTGTTCTGGCATCCTTGTGAGATTGACAGAAGCGGCAGGAAGCAATGGAGCTGGTTGTACTGAAGAGCTGTGTTGAGGAGCTTCCCCAAATGTTTTTTCTGTGGATCTCTGCCCTGTTTCCACAGACATTTCCAACCTTTTTGGCCAGTGCCACACTCTGTAGCTGTGTGAGCCTCTCCCCCATTGCCATGTCCTAAGTGACCACATCAGATGAGCTGAGTGGTGACTCAGTGCATCAGCTCAATTCAGGGATGCACCATGCTCACTATGAGCTTTGCTGCTTCCCTGGGGACTATCCCACATTACCTAGTGGTTGTCAAATTTGAAAGCTTATTCTGCCTGCCACATGCATCTTATAACAGCCCAGTATTCTACTGTCTTGTCGATAAAACTATCTGGAAAGTTTCCAGAATATTTATCTACCTTCACTTTCTGGGTGATTGGGGAGATTGCCAATATGACTGGAATAGTCAATGTGTCCTAATGTCGAAGTTGTCAGTGCTGACAATATGTGTGCCCTGAACAGAGCCCAGTGACTTTCACATAGGTTTCAAGGTATAAGAATGAACCATGTAGGCCCATCTTAATCACAAAATCCCTCTGTAGACACAGATGTATGTAGACCTTCTGATGCTTCTTGCCAGGGTCAGGACTTTCTGTGGTTGGTGTTATGGAATGTTCTCCTTATTCTGGAGCTTGCTAGGAGTAGGCCATTATGGCCAATGGGAGAGGTCGACCTCATGACCAGGCTGGTCTTCTGTAGATGTAGCTCAGAAGTTGGTCATGGATCTGCTGAAACCCAGGTTATTGGATCGGGATATATCCTTTCCATGGTAAGACTTAGGGATGCCTTTTGACTGCCAGGAAGACTTGCCTAGTTAAGGATGCTTTTGATAAGATTGTGGTTCCTTTTCAGTTTCCTTCCTTCCTCCCTTCTAGTAAGCAAATACTTGAGCATCATCATGTGCCTGGCTTTGTTTATAGGTACGTGTGGTATTTCAGGTAGAATAAGGGTTTGGGGTTTTTTTCCATGAAGATTCTGAAAGTGGCTGTCCATAGGGCAGCCTCCTGCAGAGCTGTGATTACAGCTTCAGAGGATGGGCTCTCTTCTTCCCTGTTATGTTCTGGGTTGTGAAAGCTGAGTATGAAATAGTTTGAACATCACTAGATATCAAGGTAGCCTATTCCACCTGAGTTTGTCTAGGTGTTTCATCTGCCCTAAGCAATGGTTTTATAACCTTTGTCCATGTTGACTGGTGAAGTTCCACTTAGGCCATATTCCACAGCAGAAAGTGCCCCGTCTACAGAATTTGCAGGGCACCAGCCATGTGGGGGCAGCAGAAATATCTCCTGCTTTAGAGGTGTCAAGACTCAATTCACTGCTTGAAGTTATCTTCCATGAAGGCAAGGCATTATTTTATCAATTGCAATGGAGGCTAAGACCTATGTGTCTTCTCATGGGTGCCATGGTCTACTGCAGCTTAGAGTTTGAGTTCACTCCTTTGGCCCTTGGCTTCTCATTTGAGGAAGGAATCCAGAATGAACAGACCTTAGCACAGAAAGGATACCTAGGTGGGACCATAGAGCTGTAGTTTCTGGGGTCTGTGTCTTATACACCATCACCAGATCTGGCCTCCTGTGGAAATGGTGAGCAAGTTGCTTCCCCACTCATAGCTTTCTAAATGTATTAAAATTCTGTGTGTCCCCAGAGGGGAACAGGAAAAAACCAAGTTGTCTTCACAATATGAACACACCCTTGAAAGCAGCAATGCTTGGGTGTGAGGAAGTTCTTTAGGAAAACTTTGAGATAGGTAGAAGATACCTTCTCTCTGCTCTCAGAATAAGCTCCAACAATTCAGGTTGGGCTTGTTTATCTCTATGTGCTTGTATATTATGATTTGTAAAGATCTTATCTGTTTCTGGACAGACTTCAAAGGCTTCAAGTTGTTCAGATCTTCTTTTACAGAAGCACCAGATTATTCCATGTATCAACATCAGTACTGTTGACACTTGAGGTCTGATTCTTTCTTTGTAGTGGACTGTGCTGTGTATTGTAGGATTTTTAGCATCATCCCTTTCCTCTTCCTTCTTGATATGTTCGGCACCCTCCCATAAACTGAAAATGAAAAATGTCCCCCTACATTATAAAATAATAGCTTGTAGAGGGGTTAAAATCACCCCCAGTGGAAGATAGCCAACCTAGTTCTTTCCTGTCACTAGATGGTGACTTGTAGTAGTTTTTAAAAAGGGAAAATAGAGGGAGGCGATATGATGGAATCAAAGTTTCCAATGATTCCATAAGGTAGGGAGAGTTTAAATGGCTTTGGTCAGAGGCCAGGGGTTTCCCCAGGAGGACAGTTTCTACTTTTGGGGATGACTTCCCTAAACTTAGTTCCTAGGGCTTCTGATAACTGCCTCACTTTCTCTCATTTTGAGAAATTCCTTTTCACCAGAAGGAGTTGAGTTTCATCCTACAGATTACAGTTCCATGTCATCACGTCTTTATATAGCCCAGCATGAGTCTGAATGACCTTTGTGTCCTCTTGTAGGATGCTTTCTGGTCACTTAGCTTGTCTGGGAGATGGTCGGTGAGATACATCTGCCCTGCTGATGCCATGAGGTGAATCCCTGTGTGGAAAATGAGTGACTGGTTCCTTGCTGTGACCACCATATGGCTGACACATGTCCTTGGAGGACTTCTAACTACCCTGAAGGAATTGATAGAAACTGAAACTCAATCCCTGGTTTGCCTTGGGGAAATTAGTTATACAAGAATATCTTAAGAGAAATGCTACTCTGCAGGGCTTTCAAAATGGACTCAGAGCTTGGGCTGTTGCACCTACAATGGAGTCTTCCCCTCTCAAGTGGCTCTGCCAATGGTTCTGAAGATGAAAGCTCCCACATGAAGTATTTTTCAAAATACTTCCTCAGATTTGGAGATATCCACAGACTCTGGAACTCATTGTTCTACTGTCTGAGAACCTCCATTCACCCACTCTTGGGCTGCCATTTATTATGCTGTGTATTTCCCATCCATTCTATGTGATAGAAATGGGACTATTCCAGACAGGACTTGATATAAAAACCTACAAATGACATCTGGGAAAGCTCTGTTCTGATGGTTGCAGTCCTCAACATGCATCCATCCTCAGGGCTTCTTTGCTCTGTTACTCTAACTTTGCAACGTTTAATTTCTGCTCATAGATTAATTCCTCTAAAGCTGTAGTTCATATTTATAAGTTTGGGAATTTTCCTAGCATATTCATACTGACAAATCCTCACTGCAATAACACATATTATATGTAAAACCAGGCTGAAGGGCAAATAACATCTGTCCCCTCTTCAATGGCAGATTAATCTCAATTCCCAAAAGCCAGAAATTAAGTACTTAGGTTGGTCAAGGAGTGACTTTTTTTTTTACTTGGTTCATCTTATATGGACAACCCCTAAAGTTAGGAGGGCTAGGGCAAGAAGAATTGAGGACAATGTATGACCTTCATCACTTAGTTCTAGTTACCAACCTCAGGTGCAATAAGTTCTAAATCCTTGACAAACCTCTCCTTTCCTTGCCTAAGATTTCTGTACTTTTGCTGAAATGTTTATATATTAGTCTAAAGGCATCAAGGATGAAGTTTCCTTTTCTTAACTCTTTGGGGTTAAATCTTTAGTTGGACTAGATCATCCTGCCTCTCATTGGCCTTTTAGTGACTTTTGTTTTAATTTCCTTCTGTATAAGTCTAAGGACATGTAAGGTTGAATCAGATCCAAATGCTATTCCTTGCTGAGTTTTATTTCGAGAAATGCCTAGTTTCTCCCAGCCACTTCCTCCGTTGTCCCAATCCATTGACCAGGCCAGTGCTATCAGTTGACTGATACTTCCTTGCTAGATAGGGTTTCCTCCCAAGATTTATGTGCTGGACCTTAAGGCCAGACTGATCTTAAAGTGGGAGAACTGTTTAAACTTCAGGGAGAACTTGAGCTGTGGGGTGGGGCACCACTTATGGAGTCGTAGCTCATGAATGTGGATTTGGGGGGACCACATGTTTGAAAAGGAAGGGTGTTTTGTCTTGAAGACAGCTAATGAGGTCAGCAGTGACACTGGAGGAAGAAAATGTCCACTAATCAGAGGCCAAGTAAGATGCTAGGGTGTTAACTAACATTGCATGGAAGCAGGAAGACTAGGAACTAAATATATCAGAGGGTAAGTTGGTTTTACTAATGTTATACATCATTTGTGCAGACCACCCCACTGGTGTCTTTTGATGTCATATCTTGTCAGATCAGTATAGCTTTCTGATGGCATGGGCCTTTTCAGAGTACGTTATCTCCATGTTATCTTGACCAACATGCAGGGTGCACTGAATGGTCCCCTGTGGGGGCATCTCTCACCTTAACATGAGGACTGACAACTTTTTCAGTTGAAATTTTTTTTTAATTAAAAGACCAAGGAACAATAAGCTCCTTTGTTACAGTATATTACATATAGCTCTTTATGAAGTAAAATCAGGGAGTCAAATGTTTATACCAGCACTGAACTGACTTGTAGCAGGCCAACAATGAAGCAAATTTTATTTTACTGGCATTGAGATTGTAATACATCTTTACATACAGTATGTTCTTTGGTAGACTTAATCATCCAGTGGAATTGCAGAATTTGCAAAGGAAAATATGTTTAACGTAAAACTTGATCACAAACCTCTGTGGAAAGCAATATGGAGATACCTTAAAGCGATACAAGTAGATCTACCATTTAATCCAGCAATCCCATTATTGGGCATCTACCCAAAAGAACAAAAGACACTCTATAAAAAAGACAACTGCACTTGAATGTTTATAGCAGCACAATTCACAATTGCAAAGATGTGGAAACAATCCAAGTGCCCATCAATACATGAGTGGATTAATAAAATGCGGTACATATATACCATGGAGTAGTATTCAGCTATAAGAAAAATGGTGATATAGCACCTCTTGTATTTTCCTGGATAGAGCTGGAACCCATTCTACTATGTGAAGTATCCCAAGAATGGGAAAATAAGCACCACATGTACTCACCAGCAAATTGGTATTAACTGATCAACACCTAAGTGGACATACAGGAATATCATTTATCGGGCATTGGGCAGATGGGAGGGGTGAGGAGGGGATGGGTCTATACATACACGATGAGTGTGATGTGCACCGTCTGGCAGATGGACATGCTTGAAGCTCTGTCCATCAGGGGAGGGGGGGGAGGCAACACACGTAACCTAAACATTTGTACCCCCATAATATGTTGAAATAAAAAAAAAGAAAAAGAAAAATGCAAAAGAATATGATTAAATTTTGCTGCTTCTAAAGAGATAAGATTTTATGTGTAGGAGCTAGGATGATTTATAGGCAATAATTATTTGTTTGTTGTACCCAAAACTGTAAATAAAACATTTATTTTTGAAAAAAATTTTAAAAATTAATATAAAAATTCTGAAAAATGGCATATAGAAATAAAATGACTCATGACATATTCAGTGGCAGACTGTATCTGTCCTTTGATTATAATACTTGTGTATGGTTGGAGATATATATATATAAAACTTTGGAAGATAAGAAAATTTGACATTATGCTTTGAGTTATATGTATTTTAACCATTTTTGAAGAATATCAAAATTGGTGGGTATAGCTATGAAATTGGTACATTTGTTTTCCATGCTATTGGGAAAATAGAAAATTTTTACAACCTCATATATTACATTTAACATAAAAGAATACTTATAAAGTTGTAAAAAAAAAACAACTCCATTGAAAAATGAGCAAAATATGTTAAATGATATGAACATGTTCAACCTCAATTATAGTCAGTGAAATATAAATTCAAACAAGATGAAATATGATATTTCCCCCCTGGAATTGGCCAAAAAATTATATAATATTCAGAGTTATTTGTGAGGGTATGGGAATATAAGTGCTATTGATGGAAACATAAAATGATATAGCTTTTTAGAGAATAATTTAAATGTGTATATCCTTTAACCTCACAATTAGACTTACAGAATCTATCCTATAAATATATTCATACACAGGCACAAAGACATTTGTAAATGGATGTTCATGGCAGACTTGTTCATGATATCAAAAAAGGTTATATCTAAATGTTCATTTTAAGGTAATGATTATGGTTTTATAGACTGCTATGAATTCATTACCCAGGTTGCTTTATATTAGGGAACCATATAATTTATTGTCCAAAGTAGACTACTTTTAACAGTAAAAGACAGCACTCTTAATAATTAATCCAGGAAAATAGGGTAAACCTAAATGTATGATCACTCAACTTATTATGTACTGATGTGGAAAAATGCTCAAAACACATAGTTAGGTGAAGACAGTACCTTACCAAAAATATACATACTTACATTTTATATATACACACATATATATTATTTTTAATATGCACACATATGTATATATATGTGTATATATTATTTTTTAATCCTCCAATACTAAAACCATGGGTGTGCTCCTTGTGTAAATGGATAGAAAGAGGTATAGAAAAATACATGGCCAATTGCTAACTTTTGTTACTCTGCAGGGGGAGAGTGGAACTGGGGAGAAAGGGTGAAGGTAAACTCGCCTTTTAAAATTCTATCTACATCTGCATTAATTGATTTTTTATAATGAGAACTCATTTATGTATTACAAAATTAAATAGCAATAAAAACCTTCTAAAAATTGTGACTGTTAAAAAGAGTCTTTGGATGCATTACTCGACCATTTCGTTTTGTTAATTGTGATGATTGCTTTGGCTGCTATGTTCACCTTCCAGTGAAGCCACTAAAGTGTCTAACTACAAAGCTGCAGGCAATGGAATCACTTTCAACAAAAACCTTTCTCAATAGTAATGAACTACGAACATTTTGTCGTTACGGAAGAGAATAGAAAGTTACAGTTTTGAATGAGCGCAGATCCTATATTGTGCTGAAGAATTTAACCGCTTGATAGTCATTACGGGTCAGGTGAAGATTGGCTTTAAATTAATTATTCTTTTAACCCAAGCTCTAATTATAGTGCTTTATACTAAATTCTGTGTTGATGGAAACAATTGAGATTCCGTTTGACTTTGCCAGAGGCTTCCTGGGGAAAAGACAATAACTAACTGCAGGGTTCTTTCCATGGTAATGATTTTGCGGGTCAATCAGTTAGGTCTTCGGAACACTATGATCGCTTGCCTGTCGGTCACACTGAAACAGCAGTTTGTTCACTCAGCAAATAATCTCTGCCATGTGCTTGGCGCTGTTCTGGGCAACAGAGATATCGCAAAACATTACAAATCCCCGCCGTGTGAAACTTACTTCCTAGTTGTGGGAGACAGAAAATGAACAAGATAAGACAAATATAAAGTTTGTTAGATTGAGGTGAGTGTTATGGAAAATTATGCATTGCAAAGGGAGTACTGAGTGGGAGGGCTGTTTTATTTTTAAGTGAAGCGGTAAGGGAAGGAAAAGGCCTGAAGGAGATGAGGGAGCAAGCTGGGACGGCAACTGGGGAAAACAGGAAGGGCAATCGCTCAAAGCCTGAGTGGCCCAGAGTCTGAGAAACAGGAGGAGACCAGCGAGGCTGCCCCAGATTGAGTGAGGGAAAGAGTAAAAGGATTGAAGAAATGGGGTCAGAGAGCCGGGAGTACACTGTGGGTCTTGTGGATCATTGTAAAGACTGACTTCCATTCGGAGCAAGATGGGAAGAAAGGAAGGATTTTGAGCAGGAGAGAGATGATTTAACTTATATTTTAACAGGATCACTCTTCAAGCTCTTTTGTCTACCAAATGCTTTCACAAATTTAAGAAGTTGACTCACTAGAGTTCAGGCTGATCATTTTATATATATATATATATATATTTTTTTTTTTTTTGTTTTTTTTGAGACAGAGTCTCACTCTATCACCCTGGGTAGAGTGCAGTGGCATCATCATAACTCACTGCAGCCTCAAACTCCTGGGCTCCAGCAACCCTCCTGCCACAGGCTCCACCCCCCCCCCCCCCAGTAGCTGGGACTATAGACACATGCCACAACACCCAGTTAATTTTTTTTTTTTCTATTTTGAATGGAGATGGAGTCTCACTCTTGCTCAGGCTGGTCTCCACCTCCTGAGCTCAAGCCATCCTCCCTCCTCAGCCTCCCAGAGCACTAGCATTATAGGTGTGAACCACCATGACCGGCCTGATCATTATATTCTCTTAAAGCATGTACTTCCAGGTAGAAGTTGATAAAAGGCGTGTTTAAAAAAGGTACTTATGTAGAGATCTTAATCTCAAATAACCCTAAATGAAGGTAACATCAGAGACAATATTTCCCCCCACCCCCAGCAAAGGAACCAGAAAGCTAACAAGATTTACTTAAGTATCTTAGATTCTAAGGAGAGATTTAAAACAATAGGCATATTGTATAGCAATTGAGAGAGATTAAAGCTCTTAAATCCATCTTGTTGGTTCAGGACAACATCATTTCTTCCCTGGAGGATTGTGGTAATCTCCTCCTAACTACTTAGGATGCTTTAAACAAAACTTCCCTTCTATCAATACCATAGTTAAGGTATTGTTTCTTTTCTAAATCACTACAACAGCTTCCTCTAACCTGTCTTTCTGCCTACTTTCTTCCTTGGCCTTCAGTACATTTTCAATTGTGTTATCAGAGAACTTTTTCTATTACGGAAATAACAGGTTCAAGTTAAAGTCAAACTCCTTAAGGATGCCACAAAGGTGTGCCAAAAGTTCGCTGAAAGATCAACTCACAATTAAGGCAGATTAATAAGAGAAAGAGGTTTATTTACCATGTGCCTGGTGAGAATCACAGAGAGATTACCCAATATCCCAATGGGGTCCAGAAATTTTTATACCCTCCTTTTAGAGGGGTTGGGAGGAGATGTGTAGTATAGGTAATTCTGTTAGGGGCAATAAATGGTTGCTAGGGAGCATGAATGGATGGGGGAAACAGGTTGACTTGTAAATGATTCTCTTTGCAAATTAAATTAACCTGAAAGACAAGTATCATATTTACGACCACTTGGGCCAGGTCTGGTTGCATTCATGGTCTTCTTTTCTGCAATACAGTGAGCCAATCGGAAGAGAAGGGAAGTCCATTGTTCTTTTCAATGGGTGTTTCTGGTTTATGCAGATAGAGGGAAACGCTTATTGATCTCTAAGGGCCTTTAATTCAAAATGCTCTTTATACTAAGAAGTCATATTTTGGGGTAAAAAATTCCTGAGCTCCTGCAGATCTTGCCTGGTTCTGCTTACCTCTATCTAGTCGGCTGATCTCATCTCTCAACATCTATGTCCATCGCTAAAGAACTACTAATAGCTTCATAAACGTGCTATAATTTCCCTTGCTTTCTTGCCTTTGCACATGCTACTTCCTTGGTTCACTTTTACTTGTCGTTGAAGACTCAGTCCACCTGCTAGCTCTTTTGGGAAGTCAGGGTTACCTGCCTTTCCTATATGCAACCATAGCACATTTTGCAATTATTGTAACTGTTGATTTGCTCCATTGGTTTATAAGCTATTTGAAGCGAGAGTCTAAATATTATTCACTTTCGTATTTCCAAGACCTAACATACAGCAGATGATAAATAAATGATCCCTGAAGGAGATAAGGAAAGTAACAGAGAGAAAAAAGTAAGGAGAGAAGATTGGTCTGTAATATAAACATGACCTCAGTCCTGGATTGTAAAGAGGAGTGGTATAGAGATGCCAACGATTGACTGAAGTTGTGTGAAGCAAAAGAAACTGGATCCGCATTCTCCCTTGTCCAGAATTTATCAGCTACTTAAAAAAAAAAATCAGTCTATTGAAGCAGAACTTGCAAGCTATGGCTCTTTTACTATCATTGCAACTGGTGTTTTAAATGAGGATTTCTATAACATACACATCTGTTAGATCTGCATTTTATGTGATTTCAAAGATTTTGAAGGTATCATAGTAGCCTGTTGATAGGTTAAACCAAAGTAAGAATTGCTCATCTAATTAATAACCATTGCAGCATTGATTGAAAGTCTTCCAGTCGTCTTGGGATTCCAGTGTAGACTCGGAAGGGAGACATGAAAAGGTGCTTATTCTTTTGACAGTTAAAATCTGTGACAGTTAGATGGAGTTGGGCATAGGTAACAAAATGGGTTCATTTAGTTTAACAAATATTTTACCTGCTACAATGGGCCAGGTGCTGATCTAGGTACTGGCCATACAGTTTTATTTTATTTATTTATTTTTTGAGACAGAATCTCACTCTGTTTCCTGGGCTAGAGTGCCGTGGTGTCAGCCTAGCTCACAGCAACCTCAAACTCCTGGGCTCAAGCAATCCTCCTGTCTCAGCCTCCCAAGTAGCTGGGACTACAGGCATGCGCCACCATGCCCGGCTAATTTTTTCTATATACTTTTAGTTGGCCAATTAATTTCTTTCTATTTTTTTAGTAGAGACGGGGTCTCGCTCTTGGGATTACAGGCATGCGCGTCCATGCCTGGCTAATTTTTTTCTACGTATTTTTAGTTGTCCAGCTAATTTCTTTCTATTTTTGGTAGAGATGGGGTGTCACTCTTGCTCAGGCTGGTCTCCAATTCCTGAGCTCAAACGATCCTCCTGCCTTGGCCTCTCAGAGTGCTAGGATTATAGGTGTGAGCCACCGCACCCGGCCAGCATACAGTTTTAAATTAAACAAACTCACTGCCCTTAGGTAGCTTGTATTAGAATGTCTTCACTTGCCAGTCTATTAAGTGAACATGGTGTTAGAAATGGTATGACCAAAA
>CAUYRT010004183.1:0-18056 GCA_963574885.1 Lepilemur ruficaudatus
GAGCCCAGGAGTTTGAGGTTGCTGTGAGCTAGGCTGATGCCACCACACTCTACAGCCTGGGCAACAGAGTGAGACTCTGTCTCAAAAAAAAAAAAGAAAGAAAGAAAGAAATAGTATAATCAAACTTTCCAAAGACAAAGAGAAAATCTTGAAAGCAGTGAGAGAAGTAACTCATCATATACAGGGGTCCTCAATGAGATTATTCACAGATTTCTCATCAGAAACTTTAGAGATCAGAAGGCAGTGGTTTTTTGCTTTTTTTTTTTTTTTTTTGAGACAGGGTCTCACTCTGTTGCCCAGGCTGTAGAGTGTGGTGGCATCAGCCTAGCTCACAGCAACCTCAAACTCCTGGGCTCAAGCAATCCTGCCTCAGCCTCCCGAGTAGCTGGGACTACAGGCAAGCGCCACCATGCTGCCTAATTTTTTACATATTTTTTTTTAGTTGTCCAATTAATTTCTTTCTATTTATAGTAGAGACGGGGTCTCGCTCTTGCTCAGGCTGGTCTTGAACTCCTGACCTTGAGCTATCCACCCTCCTCGACCTCCCAGAGTGCTAGGATTACAGGCGTGAGCCACCACGCCAGGCTTTCTTTTTTTATAGAATGAAAGACAGTACATTGCTGTCATTCTGTCAGTATCAGTTGCACCTGTTCACTCCTCCCTGTCTTTGCCGTTTCTCTGGTCTAGACTAATGAAAAGTTGCTTCTTGCCATATCGAGAGTAAAGAGATTGAATAAGGAGGGAAAGAAAAGCTTTATGAGTTTCCAAAGTTGTTCAGAGGAATTTGTACTTTATAAGCATTAGGGGGCCACTCAAGATTCCTGAGCTAGAGGGCTGAATGTGGGAACTGGGAAGCTGACTTAGACTGTCAGTGTTAACACAGGATGGCTTCTAGGGGGAAGGAAGCAAAAATCCTAGATAAGAAAGATTGGTGCAGTATGGTAACTTGCCTAAACATGTGTGTTTACAGGCTTCTCTAAAGGGGTGTTGACAGCCCACTGTAGAATTAAGCAAGAGGTTAATTCCAGAGAATACTGGAAAGGCAGGGAGTCTAGCTCTAGTAAGTCAAAGTGCAGTATGCAGATGGGCCAGGGCACGGTAATCAGGAAGCCATGGTAGGACAGATGTTTTAAAAGGGCCTGGACAAAAACTGGATTCAGCGGAAACTCCTTGTGCTCCCTGCCAAAACCAGAATTGTTTGTGTGTATGTGTGGGCAGGGAGGGCTGAAACAGAGATGGCTAGAGCTGGGCAGGGAAAGTGGTTCTGCTCGTAGTCATCAGTGAAGTCCTGGAATAGGGCAGTGGAAATAGAGAAAAGGTAAATTTAAAGATTTCAAAGGAAGGAAGAGGACTTTGTGATAAGGGATTCAGGAAATGGAGGTGGCAAAGGCAATGTTAAGATTTCTAAGAATTCTGTAAGGAATTCTGACAGAAATTGGTAGTTGAGAAGAGATTTGAGTGGGAAAGATAAATTTACTTTTTCTCTGTTTAGAATCTGAGATGCTGATAGTTCTGCCATGGATGTGATAAGAAGTAAGCCACTGATGGCCTTTAAACTTCTACAAAAGAGGGAGGAGTGGAGCCACACTACTAGGAACTGTGAAAATGGTCAGAGAGGAAGTGGAAGCAGCACATGTAGACCACATACGAGGAATCCGACAGCGGACACACTGAGGGTAAAGCCCTCGTGGTGTGGCAGAGGTTGATGGTATAGAGGCTGCTTTGGTAAGAGTAACTGTGGGAAGGCGGGATGAATGGGGCCTGAGGTTTTGTGGAAGAAGTTACTTTAAAAAGGAATTCTTCTGATGAGAAGGAAACATGGGAAGGATAATGGAGGCTCATGAGAAATGCTTTGGTCTTCATTTCATATAAGATGAGATCATCCATAGAGAATGAGGTAAGAGAAGAACAATTTGGGGTTAATGAACGTATCTGGAAATAAATCCTTTGAGATGTGTTTCTAAGGTAAAACAATGAGTGAGAGCCACAATGAGGCTCTTCATAATGAAAAGGCACTTCCAACCTCCTAGCATCTCCTCTCTCCGAATGAGTTCTGCTGTTTTCTAGCTCTGAGAATCATTCTTTCCCTATCAGTGCTTAAGTCCTCTAGAATCTATTCCAATAACTGCTAGGTTCAGAGTGTTCTTTTCAGTTCATCAAAATGATAGATACAATTCAAGTAAAGATTTTTAAACAAATTTTATTTGAAAGAATTTTCATACAGTTCATGATTCTTTTTAAATACATCTAAGGTTAAACAAAATATATACATGAATGTGTTCAAGTAGAAAAAGTGAAGTATACATTATGGATTTGTTGTATTGCACATAGGCAAATCATAACTGCTCACTGTAGCATATTCAAACCAAATTACAACATAGTCTTTGAGATTTGAGATTACAACCTAGCCTTGTACCCAAAACATTTTTGGAAACATTTTGATGCCAGAATCTTCACCGAAGGAATGAAACCCAAATGCAAACTTGGCCATATGTTTAAAAACTACCAAAGGCAGGAAGGTAAAGTAGTGTACAGGTGTTTAGAATATACTACGAAGGGATATGCCAATTTTTCATTCACAATATTTCCAATGTAAAAGACTCATTCTTTTTTATCAAACTCACAAAAGTTGGGGGAAAGTATTTCACTAAATTTTCTATTAGAGGAAGCAATGAAATTACTTGACAAACTGTTGACAGGATATGTCTAGTTCAAAATAGGATCTTCACCGAGGCTAACTGATGCACAGTATGTGAGCCATAAATAAAATTCAGATACTAAAATTCAAAATAAAGCTTTTCCACTAGTATGAAGTGGAAGTTCTACAGTGGAAGCAACAATGAAAAGAGATGAAAAATAAGTGAAGAAATAAAGGGAAGCTATACTAAAATTTAGTATTTGGAGGGGAAAAGGAAAAAAAGGTAAAAAGTATTCTGGGACTATTTAAATCACTTAATGAATGAATACATGTAGTGTTGTTTTTATAGAAGCACCTTCAAGAAATACCTCTCAAAGAGTTTCAGATGATAATACATCTGGGATAAATGAAATAGAAGACACGTCACAGTCCTTAAAACATGAATATGACAAATTTCCATAATAACCAAGGAGACTGTGTGGTTCCTGGTTTGGTCATACAAAATATAAAAATTCAAGCGGTCCAGGTTCCACAGTCCCAGTTCTGCCAAATTCCTGTCCAACAATATATAAAATTAGTAACATCTGTTTACTTCCACTGTTTGTGTATTAAAAAGAATGAGCAGCTCACAGGACTACTTGAAAATAAAATGGC
This sequence comes from Lepilemur ruficaudatus, assembly GCA_963574885.1. Taxonomy (NCBI): domain Eukaryota; kingdom Metazoa; phylum Chordata; class Mammalia; order Primates; family Lepilemuridae; genus Lepilemur; species Lepilemur ruficaudatus. The sequence continues at coordinate 3,293 of CAUYRT010004183.1, forward strand.
CAAGGGGAATATAAAGTCACTTATTTGTGCAGAAATACCAAAGAAACACTGAGATGTCTTATGTAATAAACAGTAAATTACTGGTTTTACCTGTCCCTCACCCTTACTTGTGAGTCCACTACTATCTGTAATCCTAGTTAGCCAAACACTTATTGAGCAGGTAAGTGTAAGCCCATGCTAAGTTTGTGAATAAAGCTTTCCAACAAGCTTTCCAACATCATGATCAAAATGACAAATAAGTTTTAAAAGCTGTGATAGGAGTTCAAAGTTTAAGCATAGATATACTATTTATGAAGTAGATTTCTTCCTTTTGAAAAGATATATATAAAATGTAATGTAAATCAAATCCTACTTATCCTTCTCCTGCAGTGCAAAATTGTTTGTACTTCTTGGGAGATAATTCCCTAATAAACTAAGTTAAGGTCTTTTGGGCAATTAGTTTCTCTCCTCATATTGGCACAAAGGGCGCTATCTTTTGAGTCAATCCCTTAAGCAGTTTACTCAGAGTGTCAATAAAATTTTCTACATCTTTTTTTTAATGGTCTTAAAGGTACCTAAAGGAGCTCTGATTCCTCTTTTTAGCCTGCACAGTTTAAGATGAATGGCAAAGATAGGAAATAAGCTTAAGAGAGCATAGAAAGAAGGAATGAGTCTAAATAATGTATAGTGACTGTTCCCCCATTATCAGTTTTGTCATGGTGATTGTTCACTAATTTTATAGGAATGAGTCTGTTTAGATCTGCTACAACTTCTTGGATCTTTAAATATTGCTGAATGACATACATAGAGTAGCTGTCAGCAGCGGATTAGTGAGTGCCCTACTACTGCCTATCCCCTAGGCAAGTCATGTCAACAGCTTCCTTCTGTAAAATGGGGATAAGAAATCCTTTCCCACAGGGATGTTAATGAGAATTAGAAGAGAAAATATATTTGAAGAAGCTGTGTCAATCATAAAGTCATGCAAAATTCTGTATAGAAATTTGAGGATTAAATGTGATAACATGAAGAAGGCTACACAAAGTGCCCGGCACATAAGTAAATCCTTAATAAAGGTTATTCTCCCCACATGCCCCCCTTATAATTTGCAGTTAGGAAATGGTTAAACATAAACTACAGATGCCCTCATCAGAAAGACTCACATACATTTTGGACTTTAAATAGAACTATAATTCCCTGTTCTTTTTCTCCAAGTATTTTTCTGATACATAATTTTTCACTGTATTTGAGTCTGTCTTGAGTCTGTGGTTGAGATCTGGACCACTAGGCTTCTGGGAGATCACATCTTGAAATAATCCTTCCACTGATAAAACTCAATGCATGTTCTTCAGAGAATAATTTCCTTTTTTACCAAAGTTCTTGTGAATTGGAAAATAATTCTGTTTCGAAGATGGTGACGAAAAGAAAAAAAGAAAGTTTAATTTTCCCAAGGTAATGCTTTTATGAAGCACTGGAAATTGCAGTTTAACATTTTGGGTTCTGATAAGACTTCAAAATTTTACCTTAGTGAATTAAGAGATTTGTTCTATACAACATTTAATGCTCAATTTTGCATGGCTCTGAGAATCTTTAAAATACAAAAACTCTCCAGTGGCTGGAAACCAAAGTGGCAAAACTGAAATGATGGGACCTTGTAAATTGACCTTGTTTCTAAAAAGTACCAGTTCACAGAACATAAACAAAATAGAAACTAAGCAATCCTTAAATTGGATTTAGCTTTGGGTAATTAACAGAAAAATTCACTCATAAGTTAAAAGTATTGTACATTTTTTTTTAAGTCAGGAACTGGTGTCATTAAGAGTAAAAAAGTAAAAAGTAAAAAAATTTAATTATAAAATCTTCCATAAAGAATACTATGGAAATATTCCAAACCTCGTAATTATAAATGAAAAATGAGACAATAAAGCCCCATTTATAAAGTGCCTTAATGTACCAAAAATGGAGGTCAAATACCCTTTATTTACAAATGATATTTAATCACATTTACAGAAAGGCAAATATTACACTGGAGAGGCAGCAAATAGGGTATAAAGAATTCTGGACTTAGAAGATCTGAATTCTAGTCTTGGCTTTGCCACTAATTATTTCTGTGAACTTAAGTAAATAATACCTTTTCTGGGCTCCAATTTTCTCATCTGTAAAATGAGAGGTAGACTCAACTGTTTCTAAGGACAGTTCCTGCTTAGATGTAAAATTCTATGTTAAGCAATGTAGACTACTACAAGAACAATAGTTCTTAAATTCCAGCATTATATAACAAGGTGCTACCATATTAATAATCTCTGTAAAAACTGATTATTTCATAGTAGGTAGGTAAAAACACAGAACTGTGATCAGCTGCATTTTGAGTTAATGATTTGGCTGCTTTACAAAGGTGCACCAAAATCACAGTATTTTGGTTACTGGTATATATGTGTAGGCTTTCAAGAATGCTGAAACATTCTGGATACAATGGAAGTCAGGATGCCAGTGAATGACATCTGTTACCGACTGGTAGGGATGACAGCATGAGGAACACTGACCTACAGGTAAACTAGATACTGTCCTTCACAAAGATGCACAGGGAGTTAGCAAAATGAGGAAGTTGTACATGTTAAGCCCTTCATCTTCATAATCTAGATTAAAAAACCAAAATAAATATAGTATTTCTGTTTGGGGAAGTTTACCAGGCAAGGCAAACTTTCCCTGAGCAATACAGATTTGTTCTCCAGAGAATATTTTGGTTTTAAAAATATTGGCAAAGTTATGTTCAGATATAGACTGTTTTTGGCTTTTTGGGGGAGAGGGGACATTCTAATTGTATATTTTGTAATTGTATTTTGTAACAATAATCAGGTAGTACTTCTCAGTGAAATTATCTACTTTAGTGATACATATGTGCCAAGAACACTAATAAGACCAAGTATTTCCTAAGAATGAGAAAAAAGCTGCTTTTTCCTACACTAATATTTTACTTCGCAGACACAAATATACTGACATTTAGTTAAAGCATGAATGTTAACTCCAACCTGCTAAATGACATGAGCTGGACATCTCTTGTAACAAATGCAAAATTAGAATTTCATATCAGCCTAACACTCTATATACTCTATGTGTTATCAAAGGAAGAAAAACATACGCATGGCATGCATTTTGTTTACTCAGAGTACTGTTAAATATATATTTTGAAAAAACTTCACTTGGAATTTTGGGCCCAGTGAAAGGCAAAACTGGATTTTCAAAATGCACTGGTAAATTTATAGACCAGTGCAATTATCTCCATATGTGAAATATCAGTATAGCTATACATAATTAGCTTTTAAAGGCACACATCCAAAATTTCTGCCTTCATCTAGATCTGTCATTTTCTATAATATGCCAAACCCACAGAATATCCCAAAGCTTTAACAGACTTGGTAGTGGCTGCAAAATTCTAAATGACTACTTATATTTGTAATGAAAAAGCAATACCATAATCAGGACATTTCCTTTTGTACTTTCCCTCCTAGGAGACCTCAACAATTGTTTTAGTCAACACATTCTACTGCAGGAATTCTTAGCTTTAGAACTGCCTGGCAGTAAGCAAACATGTTTTAAAAATACTACTTTATCTGCAAAACGGAGATGTATGGATAGTTCATGGCAATCTCAAGCAGTTTATGAAAGAATGAAGAAAGTGGTCTCCTTTTCCTAATACAGAATAATTCATAAATTGTAGGGGAAAAAAATACTCCAGAACTTGTACAAAATCAACAATGATTTCTCCCACCTCTCTGAAAAAGTGCTTATTATTGCTCCATATTCCTAACAATCATTATTACCACCCTGCAGTGTTTTCCCCCAATAATTTCAGTTTTTTAAAGTGAAAAGGAAATATATGTTGTAATAAAATGAAATAAAATGGGAAAATGTTTATACAGATATCTCTTTATAAAGCAGAGCATAGTTAAGTAGAGTGTTCAAGCACTTGTCATCTCAAATGGCAATTTTATTTTTCAAATACACAAGGACCTAGAAAAACCAACTTATTTCCTTCTCAGATACCTGTGTTAGGAAGAGTTCCACACAACCACATTTGCTCTGTATGCTTTAATAGTTCAAACTCAGTAAAATGCTGCTTTAGGATTCCTGAAAGCAACTGTATGTGTATAAAGCTTAAAAAGGAAAACAAACTGTCTGACTTGGCATTTGAAGAATGGAAAAGCCACATAACACTGTCACAACCATTTCTGCTTTCAGTCTGCACTGCCTTTTCCTTTCATTATAAAATCCATAGAAATGGTAAGGAAAGATACAGGACAGTTTATCATAGACACAGTAGCTTTGATAGAAATTTGGAATTTAGCAGATGTTTTAAGTTAAAACAGTTTTCTATATAACAGATGCATATGCAAAGTTCTGAAAACACAGGCCACAAAGTAATTTAATGTGGTAATTGAATTTGTTTTAAAAAGCAAATTAATGCCTTTTATTTTTTGATGAGATAAAACAATCAAAGGAAAATTTTCATATATCTAAACCTATGCTGGAAGTACACAAAAAGACAATATACATTACTAGCAAAAGTCTTATTCTGTACAGATTACAGACTATCCATTTAAAAAATAATATACGTGAGCTTTGATGGTACATTTCTATGCTGGCAAATACATTTTCTGATACAAAGGCACTTTGAAAATCCAATATGGTTTGGTTCTTAAGTTTGCAAGGTACAAACAATTTTACAAACATATGATTATACTGAAGAACGTCAACAACTGTGACATTACATATAAAACAGATTTCCATTTCTTTCTTTTTTTTCTTTTTTTAAATAACACTGGTTTCATGGGAATGAAAGCATTGGTTTCCAGAAGCTTCAGGGAAGACATTCCAGATGATTGGGTATCTTACTGGCTGGGATGAAGGGGTGGGGGTAAGGAAATTCAGCATGAAAACAAGCAAAAAACAAAAACACAAAACAAAACGGACAAACCAACACCCGGGAACAAAACCAGAAACCTCCATAATGCTTTGCAGGGGAGAGCACAAAAGAAGAGATCACAAGTCCAGGAGATACCCTCTTAATTCTCATCCCTTAGCTGTGAACTCCCCGCAGAGCACAAACGTTTGGCTGATTCTATCTGGTCTACTTGGTGCTTGGGGAGTTGTCGTGATAATTTCTCTATTTTAAAAAGCTGGGTACAATGTTTCAGATTGTACAGTACCAGAAAAATTTGGTCCAAAAGAAAGCATAATTTCTTTTCCTTCATTACATGGCTGCAAAATCAATCTGTACATAAAGCTGTCTCACTCCGGCCTGAAAAGTAAAAAAAAAGTAGAAAATTAAATAAGCCAATAACAGACTACACCACATTTCAGAAAAGTGGGGGGAAAAAATCTCATGTTTTGAAAAGGGAAAGAATTATTTTTCTCTTCTGCCTCTGGGAAATAATTCTTCATTTTTTATCATAAAGCACCAGAAAATTATTTCAGAAACAATATAAGTTACGAAAAAGAGTCATCATTTACCACTCCAAAAAAAAAAGGCCACGCCACCAGTCACATGCCCTGTCCAAGTGATATTTAGAAAAATGGGGTTACGCACCTGCCATTGCTTTGTTAGAGGATACCACGGTGCTTGACTGATTGGCTACTAATTAAAATCAATAAATCAACCCAGTCTAAATCCTCCCAGGACAAATGATTAGTGAACACTTTAGTAAGTATAGCCATCTATTGGCTATTTAATTATGTCGCACTCCAACTCCTCTCTTTAATTTTGGATATGAACTTGCTACTCAAGGATACTGCTATCTAAATTGTCCAAGGTCTCTTCCATATTACCAATTTTCCCTCTCACCTGGATCACTTCTATCAGCATACAAACAACATTGTACTTTCTTCCATTTAAAAAAATCCTTTACTTAACTTTACACATGCCTCTTCTGGGCTACAGTCCAAATCTCTGGTCTTCTTTATAGCAAAAAGCCTCAAAAGAGTTGTCCATATTTGCTGTCTACAATTCCTTTTCTCTCTTCTCCTTCAAACTCATTTCAAGCAAACTTGTGCCTCCCACTGCTTCCCCAAAACTGTTTGTTAGGGTAACCTCCAAGTTGCTCCCACCAGTGCTCAATTCTCAGGGCTCATCTTACTACTTAACCTATCTATCAGCAATAGCACAGATGATCACTCCCTCCTACTAAGCACCTTTTCCCCTTCCGGCTTCCAGAGAGTACTCACTGGTTGCCCTTTTATCTCACTTGTCAATCTTTCTCAGTTTCCTTTGCTGGTTCTTCCTCCTGTCTTTGAATACTGAACACTGAAATAGCCAAAGTCTACAGAGAAAAAAAATGAAGCCTGGCACAAGAGCTGGTAAATGCCTCCCAATCTCCCTACCTACAACTCACCTTGTGATATATTATAACATTTATTCACTGTGTTTATTGTTTACTGTTGCTCTCCCACTATATTATAATCTCTCCAAGGTGAAGGATATGTCTTCTGTTTTTCATTGCTGACTCCCAGAACCTCAAGTAGTACCCAGCACATAGTAACTGATCAATAAATATTAGTTGAATGAACTGAAATTCTACTAATTTCTTTCAACCCAAAATGATTTATTTTACTAAAGCAAACCATCAGTCACAATGAGCCCTTTCTTGTCAGTACCATAGACTGAATGGTAGATTGGAATATTTAATAGAAAGGAAAAAACCAGAGTGAGGGATAAAAATTCATAAATAGTACCTTACAGCAATTTTTGGGCTCCTCAAGACACTGCTTTCTATAGCATGGCTTTTTTTCTAGCATTCAAATAGGAAGGCTCTGTACAACACTAACGAATATTTGAAACTAATCAGGAGCAACTCTATTAGATAAAAAGCTGGACAGACAATAGAAGCTTGTCAGCACAGAAAATATATTTTAATTTTGCCTCATTTTAAAAAAAAAGTCAGCTGGGTGCAGTGGCTTGCACCTGTAATCTCAGTTACTGGGGGAGGGGGGAGGCGAGGGGAGGATTGCTTGAGGCTAGAAGTTCCAGACCAGCCAGGTGCTTTATAGGGAGACCCTGTCTTGTTTAAGGAAAAAAAAAAAAAAAGGCCTTCCTGTGGTAAATTAAAGCTCTCTCTTACTCAAATTTACAGAAAATACATTTAATAGCATCCTCTCCTTAGTTAAGAGGCTTGTGGCAGAAAAGAGACAGAACTTAGTATCTGTATGTTCTTGAGCTAAAAATTAAAACCAAATCTCAGTTTTTCTCATTTAAAAAGTGTTGATAAATACCAACCCTACTAATCTCACAGAATTGTTACATATTCATCCAATATTTGACAAATATTTAATAAACGCTTGCTACATACTAGGCACTGTTATAGAATGCTGCTGTAAACAAATTATTGATTACAGTTATATGATTCAACATACTCAATCTAGATGACCTTGAAATAACTAAGGAACTCTTTTGCAAAATTATTGTGTAACTAACCTTAAGAGAAAACAACTATTGCCCAAATAAATTGTCTTAATTTCTTTTCTCTTTCAATAAAATTGTTAATGAAAGTAAAATGGGCAAAATGAGCTGGGCGCCTTTTGTCTCTGCCATTTTCCTTACCCCAGCCCTAACACAGTGAGGATGGTAATAAAAAATGAAGTAGCCCAAGGCAATAAAAAAGAAAGAGGAAAAACAAAGAGGCTAGGTAAATTATCTTTGCATAATCACGAGTTAATTACTCAAGCTGATATTCTTCCCCTGAGGGGCTACAGCTTGCCACAAAAGCTCAGTCTAACAGCAAAAAAACCCATCATTTTGTTTCATCCATCTGTCCCAATAGGCACAGCTTCAAGTTTTCCAGCTTCCCATTTTCCTCTTTCAATTTCCTTCAAAGTGGACAGAAAAGCAGTACTTCCAAAGAATTCTACAGTGAATCACCAACTCCCTAAACGCACACTAGGTTTTTTATAGTTTGTTCACATTATAAAGACATGGCAGATACTCCAGCAGATAAAAACAGTGCTCAGGTTCATCAAATATTCTACCACTGGAATGATACCAGGAGCCCGAGGCTGACTGAGAGGTCCTTAAAATGTGAAAAACATATAATACTAATTGTGTGTGCTGAGAATAATGTACAAACTATACCTCAGTCAACACTTTTTAAAATGGGAAAGATAGCTAGTTATTTTAAATACTTATATGCTCCTAAGAAAATGAATGTTAACCTGGGACCACAGGCTTAGAATATTTTCAACAAATATTACTGTTGTGGAAAGGAGAACAAATCAGAAGTAAAAATTTAGAAAAATAAACAGGAATATGACTATAGAAAATTATCGGTTTGCTTGTATTCTCTACCAATCAAAAACTACAGAAATTTTCTACTTTAGTTTTTGACGGAACATATACTAATCTTTATTCTTTTAAAATGAAGTCTTGAAATACTGTCTTACTCTTCCATGTGAAACCTAAATCACTTCAGAGTTAGCAAAATAGTGAGTCAATGTGACTAAATTACAAGTGAACAGCAATAACCTGGGTCTGGGTTCCCGTCTCTGTAAATCGTCTTGTGAGGATTAATTAATATGTTAGGTACCTGTCACAGCACTGGGCACATGGTGGGCTCAATAAATGCTGCTGTTATTATTTCCACCACTACCAACCACCCAATGAACACTTAAACCATGTGGATCAATTAAAAACAACAATCCTAGGGGTCTGCTGGCCTCATATTTAGTGGCTGTTCAGGTCAGCCTCCTAAGGAGGTTGATTCTGGTGGACTTCAAGTACATACAATGCAGAAAGATAGTGGAAAGATGGATAAGGAAAGAGTGCAGAGTGAGCAAGTAGAATCAACACTTACGCAAGATTAAAGCTCTCTACAAAAAGAGAAAATAAATAAAAATGGTAGAAAAAATAGCCACCCATCTGGAAAAGGGTAGATACCTTCTCCCATTCCTACCTCACCCTTAAGCGGACACGACAAGGTTGCAGGAGAGACAGGAAGGGATTATGATAGAGAGTCAGGAGCGTGACGGAGGTGGAGGGTTTCTGAAACCTGGGGTGCTCCCATTTGGGCTTGTGAGGAGGCTTTTTGGTTCCTTCCTGGGTATCAGTGTTAACTTCTATTTTGAGGCCAGAGAACAGAGCACAAAAAGCTGACGCAGGAAGCTGGGGGCTTAGGACTTAATAGGGATAAGGGAGAAAGGCAGAAGAATAGAAAAGATGGAAAAGTTAAAGGCAGAATTTCTCTTGGGGAGTAAATATGTATTAGGCATGACTGTCTTTTGTGCTTTGTGGAACTAAGGAGGGGAAGGAACTCCAAGCATATTCTAGATTTTTCTTTAATGTGTTTTCTTCACAACATTTCTAACAAAAGTATGTTAAAATTTTTAGGATTATAGTTATAATTATGAAGTGTGTTATTAAATATAATTAACAGATGGTACTGGCCAGTTTAAAACAAAAACTTATAGAAAATGTTAAACTGCCTTCCTAATCCAGCATCCCACTTTCTCTCCCTGTTCATATACGAAACACAAAAGATAAATTTTCCATTTTATCAATTTGCAAACAATAACTCATTTTTAAAAAAATTAGTGCAAGGGGAAAAGGGGATATAGGACTTGTTCTATGCCAATAGAAAACCTTGTAGTTTAAAACCCAGATTATCACTTCATCCCAGAAGAATCTAAATACTAAAGTGACTTGCAGCAATTTACTCACGTTACTCTATATTTATGCATAACAAGCCACCTTCTTTAGCAGTTAAAGATTAACTGGTAACTCTGGAAAATGAGATTGAAAAGGATAATGCCTAAGATACAGTTCTACAATAGTCACAAAGCATAGTTTTGTAAACACAACAGAAAGTTATAATTCTCAAACTTTTGAAGTTGGTCTTTTCAGTTTAAAGTTATCCTCATATAAGCTTTAACAAGAACAATTTTAACCAAAAATTATTACGTAAATTCTAATTTAAGATCAGCTCTAAGAAAGATAGGTAAAAATGTAATAAACCAAAAGGTGTAACTTATTGTTGAAAAAAATCCTTCTTTTGGTCTTTTGGAACTGAGGCCACCAGTATTTTAAATCTTTCTGCAAGAAATATACCTAAAGCATTAGTATGATTTTTTTTCTCAAAAACAGAACAATTTAAGTATTTTTATTTGTGATAAGTAGAAATTATAAATAAGATGTAATTTAAAATTAAAAAATTAATTAAATTTTAAATTTCATTTCATTTCATGAAAATGCTCCTGCAAGACCTGGCATATACTCACAGCATAAGAGCATGGGTATAAGCAGAAAAGGAAATTAGTAAAAAATTTCAATCTGGCATATGTCAGAACGATCATAAAATAGTGGTTATAAAAGAACTTTAAATCATTAAAAAAAAATGTAGGAATGAAAGTCATTAGTAGGGTGATTACCCCAACCCTAGGAAAAATGAGTTGAAATGTGTTGACCCATCTTCACCGCAGCCTCAAAAAATCCCTAGTCTCTGCAACAAATAAAGTTCACTTGACCTTTGCTTGATAAAAAATCTTAAGATATTTTTCAGGGTTTAAAATATTCAAAGCTCAAATGCAGTTTCCAAAACCAAAGAGGCAGCTGAATAAACTTTCAGCTTCAGCCATTTAAAAGCCAAAATTTCTAAGGTTACCAGAAGAACCTCCCTCCACCTACTTGAATGACAACTTCAGCAGTTCCTAAGCACAGACACAGCTGCTTGTATACCTCTAAACCTAGAAATTGCACTCCTTTTCGGAGGGAAAATTGTGATGAAGTGCCAAAGTCTTAGGAGACTATGGGTTGTCCTAGAAGTCAACAGAAGCTGACACTATGAGCGTGGCAGGACAGGGCATAACTAAGAGAAAATTCAGAGTAAAAGAGAGAAAAAAGAACTAGAAATAGTAGTGAAAAGAAACGTTACTTGCTAGCCTCCTCTTTTTGTCCCTGAAGTATGTAGGAGGTATGAGAAAGATTCAGACGTGCTATGAAGGTCTTGCATGCTTCATTATGAAAGTCATAATGATACTGCCTTAGAGTGTCTGTTAAGAAAGAGACCTAGTTGTTACAATTCTGGAATAAATAAGTGGTACCAGTATACTGTTTTGTGGTACAGTCTTGAATACACGTAAGTTTAGAATTAGAGTAAATCCTAATTACACATAAGATTATTTCATTAATTAATTCCAAAGGGACTAATCCACACATTTCTCTATATTAGAGAAAAGAGATTCTGTAGCTCATTAAGATCTTTTTGTGTTTTTGGTTAAAAAGATGAGTGGGAACCAAACAATTTTTTTCCATACTCAGCATATGTAAAAGATGGTTTTGGTCAAATATAGTTTTAAGAATTTGTTTATCCAACAAATTCATTATACAAATATACTCTTCTAAGCATTGTGAATGCAAAATCATGATATCTGGTAGGAACCTGCAAACAAATACAGTCTGTACAAGGTGAAATGCATATCACAGGATAAAGTAATTCTGCTTTGAGGGACCTTTAAGGCATCAGAGAGAAAGTAACAATTGAATCAAACCTTTAAATTAGAGTAGGGTTTTTGTCCCACACAGAAAAGTAAACAGTCTGGTAGATTTGGTACACAAAAGTACACGGCCAATTAAAAAATAGGAGAGAGACTTGAAAAATCAATTGGGTCATGCTAGAAAGTTTGGGCTTTATCCTGGTGGCAATGAAGAGCCACTAAAGTTTTTACTTGTCAACTTTTTTCTGAAAAATTTTAAAGTCAAAAGAATAGTACAACAAATACCTGTATATCCATCACATCTATCCACCAACTGTTAACATTTTGCCATCTTTGTTTTAATCTCTCTACATATATTAATATATTTATCTGTAATCTTTTTCTTTTTGCCAAAACATTTGAAAATTTGATACCCCAATACTTTACCATTATTAAATTCTTCAGCATGTTATCTCCTAAGAATAAGAACATTCTTCTGTAACCACAATGCCATTATCACACCCACGAAATATAACACCTATACAATTATATGAATAATTATTATACAGTCTATATTCAAATTTCCTTGATTACCCAACACTTTCCTTTGTGGCTGTTTTTTTCCCCCAGTCCAAGATCTAATCAAGGATCACACATTGCATTTAATTGTGAAGTCTCCTCTAATCTAGAATGGTTCCCCACCTTATTTTCCTTTCATGCCATTGATACTTTTTAAGAATCCAGGCTAACAGTTATGTAGAAGTTCCCACAGCTGGATCTGTCTGGCTGCTCATGATGAGATTCAAGCTAAACCTTTTTGGCAGGAGTACCACACAGGTCACATTGTACTGTCACCTGTGCCATCACACCAGGAGGCACACAGTCTCAGTTTTCAACCACAGATTTTTTTAAGGCATGGAACCAGTTTCTTCATTAGATTTATGCATTAGATAAGTTTGGCAGCCGTGCTGATGGCTAGGTTTTTTGGCCAAATGTTTCCAGCAAACTAGACCCCAAAAAGAATTTATGTTATCTCTCTCTTGTTAGATATTATTGGCATGATCTTCTTACTCTCCCAATATATACACAATACATCCCATAGTAATCACTCTTACTTTATCAATCACATGACTGTGTTAACTCATGATGGCACAAACATCAACTGAAAGAATCTGGTTGCAGATCATGTACCATGATTCCATATACACTACTAAGAAAAAATCAACAGCATATTAAACTATTAAATCAGACAGAAGGTAACCGTGGTTTTCCTATCACACAAAAAAGTTAACAGTCTGCTTTTAACTAAAACCAGTAAGTACACCAGATAGTATTCTTATTCCAAATGCCATTTTGGAATTCTTGGCTTCAAACAGCACCTAACATGTTTTATAAGGAATGTGTAGTAAAGGAAAATCTACTTTTTCTTGAAGGAACTCAAATCACTACAACAATAAGTCAATAGGAGCTATCTTCCTTAAGAGTATTAACTACAATAAGGATCTCCCAAATTTGACTCTGTGATTGAAAAAGAAGTACATTTATAGTTATGTCATATTTTAGTAGCATATATACTTAATATGTTAGATAGCATTTTTAAAACTTGTAGATATAAAACATTTTAAGATCCTTAAAAGAAGTTAGTAAAAAAGTCATACCTGAGTAAAAATATTATGTGTTTGGCTTAAAATCCACCTGGCATCAGCGTCAGGTGCTACTACTAATTTCAAGGTCCCGACATAAACGTCAGAACATAAAGTCCAAAAGTGCTGTTCTTGTAAATTGTAAACTCCTTGTAACTGCTGCACCTGAAATAGAAAGGGCAGATATGAATATCATAATCAGGTTACCCCCTCCCACTTAAATTATTACACAACATATTAGTAACAGTAAACATGGGTTCTATCCACTAGTTTAAAAAGGGGGAAGAGGATGTTTGAATTAAATGATAGAATGCACAATATCAAAAAACCAGTTCTTTGAAAAGATTAATAAGCTAGAGGAATATTTCTTAATGGGGTGTATTCTGGACAGGACAATTCTTTACTATATAACTATCCAAGAAACTACAGGACCTTTGCATCCCTGGGCCCCAGGGAACTAAATGACAATGTGTACCCTTCCCCAAATCATATGACAACCAAAAAAGAGGGGAGTCTCTCAGTTTTTTCAATGGCTCCCTAAGTTTCCAACAGCCTTAGGCTGAGAACCACTGGTCATTAGGATGAGAAACAGTGGTCATACAAACTTCTGATCCAAGTAAAAAAGATAAAATAAAAGAAAATGCAATTAAACAAAATAAATAAAAAGCAGGAATAATTATGAACACAAAAGATTTAAAAAACCGTAAAACGGAATACAACTACTACAGGAATGTATCAATATAGGAATATATAAAAGATTACGATCAAGCAGAATCCAAATACTTCTCGCCACCTATACTGCTATCAGCCTAGTCCAAACCAACAGTATCTCTAGTCTGGATTATTATATTGCTTCTTAACTGGTCTAATTCTAGCCTTGCACCTCTTCCATCTATTCTCAAAATAGTAGCCCAAGTGAGATCCTGTTCTTTTAGGTTAGATGCTGCCACTCCTTTGTTCAAAATCTTCCAATGGCTTCCCATCTCACTCTGAGTTAAACCAATGTGTTTACAATGATTTACATGGACCCATGTCTTGTGGCACCTTTGTTACCCTATTTACCTCATCCCCTCCTCCTCCTCCTCCTCCTGCTCCCTCTTCATCAGAACCCCAGCCTCCTCGCTATTCTTTCAAAAGCCAGACAAACTCCTATCACAGGGTACTTGCTACTCCCTCTGCCTGGAGTGTTCTTCCTCCTAGATTTCTGCATGGTCCACTTTGGGTCTTTACTCAAATGTTCTTTTTTCAGTAAGCCCTTCTCTTGTCACCCTGTCTAAAATTACAATGTTTTCATTTCTACATTTCCCTGCTTAGTTTTACTTTTTGGCATAATACTACTTTATCTATCATCCTGTTTTTGTTTTTTTTTTGAGACAGAGTCTCACTCTGTTGCCCGGGCTAGAGTGAATGCCGTGGCGTCAACTTAGCTCACAGCAACCTCAAACTCCTGGGCTCAAGCAATCCTTCTGCCTCAGCCTCCCAAGTAGCTGGGACTACGGGCATGTGCCACCATGCCTGGCTCATTTTTTCTATATATATCTTTAGTTGTCCAATTAATTTCTTTCTATTTATAGTAGAGACGGGGTCTCGCTCTTGCTCAGGCTGGTCTTGAACTCCTGACCTTGAGCAATCCGCCCGCCTCGGCCTCCCAGAGTGCTAGGATTACAGGTGTGAGCCACCGCGCCCGGCCT